>LDMZ01060624.1:0-11249 GCA_001455285.1 Sphaeromyxa zaharoni
GATACCGTATGCACCATATTCTGGATCAGTGTCGGAGAAAGAATTATACGTTCCACAGCTACCACGAAGATCGACACGAATTAGAAGACCGCCTGAGTATATCAGACATATATGATACTTTTTTTAATAGGGGAATGATGTAGCATAGTGTAGAGTCGTAGATAGTCGGAACCAGCGTGTCTTGATTGTTATAGCTTTTTTCTGTCTTATGGAATGAAAACAGTTATTTCCTTGTAAGAGTGAAGTATTCTAGCGAATTCGCAACTACAGCACAATTAAATTAGATATATTTCATTCACGTTGTGAAAGCTTTTCCGAAAACATGAAATATAAATTTTGTATCCCTTTGAATGTACATACAGACCAGAGAGCATATTTTAATTCCGCTATATACAAAAATATACGTTTAATACAATGCATCATATAAACAGGACTGTCTCATCACCTTCAACCGAATTTGTTGAAAGGTTTAATCTCAGAATAGTTTATTTTCTAATACAAAACGTAAATTAAAAGTACGATTGGGAAGAATGCTTACAGGAATTAGTGTTCACATATAAGGTGAGGATATAGGCAGAGCCATCTACTCCTCTCATGAAATAACCTTAAAATGCAAACCCTATTTCCGAATCAATGTAGCAATGGGTTCCAAGAAGGATTTTAAAATTAACTTGCATAATAAAATATCAATTAATTACCAACATCAAATGAGGAAATTTGATTAGCGGCAAGAAAAGGCAAGCATTTCATTTAAAATTTTCGAAGTTCTTTATAAAAAATTGCCAACAATATTTACGTTTGCTTTGCTATTGATGAGAGAAGTTGAAAACATACTTTTTCACCTTTTAAACTGTTAAAGATTGTAAGGTCTGCAGAAAAATGATGAAAGAAGCAAATAGGAAATTGATAGCTCTGATGAATTGTTGCTAAACTCACCACAAAGATGTTTTCATAAAAAAATTATGAAACTTGAAATAAACATTTTGATGAATTATAACTGGAGGAAGAATAAAACATATAAATCAGAAAAAGAAAAAAAACGTTATTGGCTGTGATAGAGGATAGCTAGGTTTTCTAAAAAATTTCGTTGATTTTCTTATGTAAGATGTAAAACAATTAGCTGTAGTATTCGATGCATAGTAGTATAAGTCATACACGTGAATTAATTGCCATTGTTTTAATAATGAAAAATTAAGCCAGTTTCTTACACAAACTGGTTTGATATGATCTTGATCAACACAGTAATCTTCATGGAAATTATTATTAGGTTTATTGTAGATGCTAGAAATATCCAACAAATTTCAATGTAAAACACCTTTCGAGGTATACACAACAAATGAGAAGGACTTTAAGCCGTTATAAAACTTTTTACACTTTGAAAGGTGAGAGAAGATTGAAATAAAGAGGTAAGCGAAAATTGTAAATCTAATAGCAACAGTTGATGTAATCATTTTGCATCTTTCTATAAAACCTATGGTGCAATGCCACATGCATATATAGTAGTTAGTTTATTTCAGCTTTTGACCTACTTGTCGGTTCTATTATATTGCATTAAGAATTGCTAGTAAACACACATTGTTGGATCTTTGCTGATTGAGGTCCCTTACATGCTTTCAAGAGTTTCTGATAACGTCACCAATGCTTCTAACAGTAGTGTGTTATAACCCACATAAATATAGACCGACGGCATCCGAGCAGGGGTGTGGACAGTGAAGTTTTGGAAATAGCTATTAAAACTCAATTGTATTGCCTCTTATTTACCGATATAAATATATTCGTTCATAACATAGTGATACAATAATAGTACCTTTCTTATGAAATTACATTCAATTCAGGTTACATCGATTTACTTCTGCTTGATTTTAAACTATCTGTATAAAACATCAATAATTTTCCATGTTTTTCCCGTAATCGGGCAGTTCATAATTTTTTTACCCATAACAAGCACAATGTCATTAAAGAAGATTTTTTGTGAATTGCACAAATACGGTTAAAATGCTTTTTAAGAGTTTTACCTCTGCGAGAATTGAATAGGCTGCACTGGTTAATGATTTAATTAAATAGTGAAAATTCAAAAATGACTTCAAGGGAATACTCAAAATTCTTTATAATTAGTCTAAAGTCATTTTTCCTTGCAGAAAAACCATTTTTAATAGCCAAATATAGTATATACGCGCATAGTCGTAGACTCTGGTAGATTTAGCACGTTTTTACATATACCTCACCAAATACAGACAATCCTCATAGGTGTTTAATATCTTCAGATAACACTATCAAATAGCTGAAATAGGCTCTATCCAGGTTAAAAGGAAGAGATACATCCCATTCTTCTATGTTTATTTTAGAACCAAGCAAAAAAATCTCAATATACAGCACTAGGGTTCAGTCTCCATCTTTAAAACTATTAAATGTGTCCCTATTCTACGTTCCTTATCACAAATATTAAAAATTCAAGAAAAATTAATTGATAAGGATCAATGAAAAGATCATTTAAATACAAATCTATCAACTACGAATAGACTGGCTTGATAATTAAATATTGCCCATTAATCGATCAATCATATTTCGATATGATACAAATTTAATGATATATGGGCTAAAAAATACGTGAAATTATAAAATAAAACGCATAGTGATTGGAAGCATCCAAAAATTGAATTATATGATAAAAATTCATACATCTTTTCTATGGTTCGAAGTCATAGTACAATGCACGATTTACCGAGAGTTTCACATAACGGCTTAGTATTGAAAGCTGAATCGAATTACCTGATTGGTAAGTTTAGAATTGTTAAACATTCGAAAGATATCTCATTCAAATTTTTATCCCGTTGCTCCACAAATGAATATTGCAATAAATTTCTATATTTTCAATGAAATTAGTTTCGTCAAAAATTCCATGGAATTTATGGACTCCAGGTTAAGAAAAATACTCAAAAATTTTCTTTCTTGATAATATAAATTTCATTATCAACTACAAAATGACAGATATTCATTCAGGAATGATGAATATAATTTTTGTATCCGAGGAATATTTCAATAATCCAAATCAATGATTCCATATACTATATTTTTCCTCAAACTTTCAATAGTATTTTCCTAACTGTTGTGCGCATGCACGACACGCCCGTGTTGATATAGTGAAGCGTGCGGTTGCGGAACGGACAGATAGATATACCCTCTTATTTAAGAGTACTGTAGACTTATTTTATTTTTTATCATCTGGTGTTGTTTCGAATGGCGCGGAGCAAAAGAATGGGGTCTCCTCACAGACAACGAGGGCCAAAAGCATTGCTACCTCAAAAAGTATTTTCGCCGTTCACTGTGGAACGGGCGGCTTACCCAGGGGTTACAGCACTAACTAATAAAAAAATATAATTTGTATTAATTTAATCATTCCCATTATCTCAGGAAGGCAAAAAGTCTTAAAAAATTTCATGTTGATAAGAGTCATCAAATACATTGACCCTAATGTTATTCTTTTCGTCTCAACAACAATTAATTATTCAGTGGCGAAAACAATATCAAGAAAAATGACCACTAAGATACAAGGGAAGAGCCAAGTAAGTTTTGTCACTCAAAACAACTTCCAAATTTATTCTCATGATTCAGCAATAGGACTGGATTTTTTAGAAGATGATTTATATCCGTCCCAACGTTCCCAGAAGGCTATAATAAAATAATAGATGAGGACAAACTAATTATATATTTTCATGGCACTTATTCAAAATTATTAAAGCATCGACAAAACAGTCATAAATTTGGTTGAATTCTTCGATTTAGGTCCATATTTTTAGCATTTTAACAGAAAACTTGGACCAAAAATAGAATAAACGTAAAAAATTCCCACGCATATCTATAACATTAATCGGGTGCGGGTCTTTAGTGGATGCAAGAGATGAAGAATTATTTTTATATTATTCCATAAAATTTCCATCTCCAGCTATAAAAAGAAACATCGGTTTTGAACCAAGAATCCTTTGATTATAAATTTTCAAATCGGCAAGTGAAACCAAATTAACAGATATCAGGACGAATCACAACACAACTAAGGAGTAAAAAAATGAACATTGCACAAAAACATAGAGAGGTGATCAAAAACACAGCGAAAACGAGACGCTAGAAATCAATCGCGAGGTTTGTCGAAAAGTGATGGCTGATAATTTTATGTTGAAACCAATCCTTGAAGATTATTTTAGCTCGAAACCCGAAACCACAGAAAATATAATTAATGCTATAAAACGAGACAGTATTACGATCCTAGATTTAGTTTTGAAGCTGCAAAAACATTTAACGAATGAAAGCCATGTTACGAGGGAGAAAGCTATTGCAATTTTAGTTGAACTTGCCAGAAAGTAATCCTATGTAAATTTTTTTTATGAATTCTCTTAGTTTGGATTACGGGTCTGAAGAAGCTACTGTTCTTGCTGAATACTTCTGCTCAAAACTGTCGGATAGATTTAATATTCAGCCTTTAGCGATCGAGGGTCTGATGATTCTTAACCGTAAACTAATTCTTGATTCTAAGATTGTTGACAAGTTCCTTTCAACGGATTTATCTATGCTGCAGGTATAATTTCACTTGACTTACTCTAAAAATTAGCTTAATTCCATGAAGCAAAGTCAGTTAATGCATTTTTATCTACTTTTGGAATCTTTCGCGATAAAACAACTTTCTGAGGGCACTTTAAATATAACACAATTCTTGGAATATTTAGGAAATTCTCTAGTGGACTTAAACACCGTTTTTTCTCTTAAAGCGGTTCTATCAATTTTAAAAACTGTTTACGAAAGATCAAAAAAATTTTCTCTTGTGATAAATATTGGTCCAACCCTTTTAAATGAATTGATGAGATTTTCTCCTTTGAAATCTGATATGAATAGTCACGCTTTTGAAATATCATTAGGTGATACTGACTTGATCAGAATGTACGTCCACGTTATGTCTTTTTTTACGGAAACCTTCCTGGTTATATTTGAAATATCTATGAAATGTTTAAGCTCAAGAAATTCGGTTATTTTCTCGGATGGTTTAGCCGCTATTTACGCCTGTCTCTCCTGTAGCATTAAACGCGATCAAGATTCTTTTAGTGATTGCTTGGACTATGTTCTTGGGAGTACTCCTGATATTGTTAATATTCTAACGGAACCTCTTGTTTCATTGACATGCATTGATGTTGAGACGATAAAAGTCAGTAACACCTTTTTAAGACTACAAACGCTTGAAAGATTGATTGAATTTTTATACACTTTTAATGTCCTTGATATTGTTAAAAATTTCATCGAAGAAGCTGTTAATAACTTTCGATTCACTTTTTCGAAATCTTCGTTTTTAGCTTATTGCGAGGTATCAAGTTCTTTTCAAATCATCAATATAGAAAGTTTAATGAATATTGGTGATCAAATGATCAATTTTTTAATTATGGAGCTAGAGATCGCATCTTTTATTGATTCTGAAACAGCTCGAATGATTTTATTTTCATTGGAATATCTCGATTACAAAGACAGATTTACAGAGTTCTGCCGACTTATTTTTGACATCGAAATATTTAAAAATATACCTATTGCTTCTGTTAATAACATTATTAAACTTTGTATAATCAATTATGCCGAAAAATTTTTCTCTCTTTGGCTTTATCCTAATATAAAGAAATTTTATAACAACCTGGAGCGATCTGAAAAAGATAATTTGATTTTTTATAAGATTATGAGTCAATCATGGCGAACGCTTTCTAAGTTTTATAAAAAAAAGGTTTTAGAATTATTTGCTGACAAAAATGTATTTTCAATCAATGAAAATCATTCGATTTTTCATTTTAGGGTTTATTTTTTCATTTTAAGGAATGAAGTAAATGGTATATCAAAATTTGAATTTAATTTCTTATGCAAAAACGTGTATATATTCCTTCGAAAGACTAAAAAAAGTTACATTGAAAGTAATAGAGATATCCAAAAAGTCTTACTGGATACCTCGATTGTTATTGATAGTTTGTCTAATCTTATGGATGATATTGGGATTGATCGGAATAGTGAAGACAAATCAGACCTTTCCGTTAAGCTCATAGACCTTGATGAAATCAATAAACCTTTCAAGAACCTCGTCTTTTCAAATTTGTTATTTTGTAACTCCAATTTATTCAACAAATATCCCCCTTTTACGCCTCGTGAAATTATTGACCTCTATTTTAAAGTTTTTGATAGCATATATAAATACCCTCATGTAGCAACGTTTTGCTTAAAACTATTGTGCCAAAAATTAATAAATATGGAATTTACTAAAGATTTAGAAAGAATCTTACTGGATAGGGTTGATCTAATAAGTATTACTAACAAGGGAGATGTTCGTAAGCTGATGGCCATCATTAAAGTTCTCATTTTTCAAAGAGAGAACAATGGATATTTTCCAGATTTGGTTTGTCCTACTATAACTTTAAAGATTGTTGGTTTATTTAAAGATGTTTATTTACATGGAATTATTATTGAAGAAATTGAGTCATTGATAAGATCAGATTGGAGTTTTTTTATTTCATCAAATAGAAGCTCTTGTTCAATCCAGTTTATTTGCCATTCTCTCACTAATTTATGTAATACACACCTTCTTAATGGAGAAATATTAAATGATTTAATATTGGCTTTGAAAATATACCAATTAATTATCGACCGAACTTCTTTTGTTATAAATCATATCGATTTCAGCTTAATTGTTCACAAAATCATTGTCATACTTGGAAACTCCGATACGGACGCCCAGAGTTATATGATAGCTATACATGTTTTAGTAAGTGCCCTAAAATCAAGATATGATTTCGATACTAACGTGCTGGTAAGTTTGGTCTCAGCCCTATTGAATTGTTTAAATAACTCGAGACATTTACCGTCAGCTTTAATTGCCACTATTTTTCAATTCTTTGGGTTACTTCGTCATGACTCATCATTTCAACATAAAATGAGAAAGAAAATACTACGTATAGCTCACCTTTTTTTAAATGATGATAAAAGGATAATAAGAAGAGAAGCTGCAAGATGTATAAACTATCTTAGTGTTTTAACGTAGGTTTATTCAAAAATATTGGTTTTGTACAAAATCTAATATATTATATGATCGACGCTATTCATGAAATATTTTACTTGATCATGGCAGCCAGTTTGCATGTCATAAATTGAAATCGTTTCTTGTTGAAATACTCATGAAAGCTGCATAATTTCTTGATAGTTTAAGAATACCTAACAGGTGTAGCATACGTGGTGATGAATACTGTCAAGCAAATAAAAAATACAAACCCTAAACAATAGGCAAGGTAGATATATTTTATTTTGTTACCTTCATTTCCCGTATAATTAAATCATTGGAGGTATTGTAACATTTTTACTGCTAGTGTGTACTATTATCCGCAACTGGCTTGCAACAATATTTATTATTGCTCTTTCAATGAGGAAAAGCCATCATTAATTTAAATTACTTTTAAAAGCACTGATTGTTGAAAATTATGCGATGTGAATACCCTGTCCTTTTCATAAAATAAATTGTCACTATATATACCTCTGAAAACTAATGGGATCAAACCTTTTCTAGTTCTAATAAAATTTTCTTATAATAATTAAAAATTGATAATTGCCATATCTAGTCTTATAATGCACTGATACACCTGAACATAGTCATTGGCAATGTATGAACGTAAAATTCGATCTATTGTGATTAAACCGAATGATTCTACTGTAAGGGAATTAATGAAATATTTTTTATTTATTGTTAACAAACTGCGGTATAACCACGCCCAATCGCTTTGTACTAAACCTGTGTAAAGTGGATGCATTTCTGTTATTACAAATGAAACCATGATTTTGTTGATTATTTTTTATAGTAATTCTATCAATGAATAATAACATAAGTTATTATTCCTTTATTCAAATTAGATATTATAAATAGTGCAGCATATTAGAACTTAATTTTAAGTAACGCTTTATAAATCTAACATATGATACATTTTGGATTGGTTGGGTTATGATGGAGAGATCATGGACCACTTGCTAATCTCTGATCCTTATTATAATCCAAAAACTCAAATAAATAATATTGGAATGAATAGACATTTAAAATGAGCTTTGTTCTATCGAATTAGATGTGATATTTTTCACGTTTTCATTAGATGTAATACGAAACTATCATCTTGCGAAATAATTCAATCACTGAACATGCACATCTAAGAAGACAGCACAATTTTTGAATCATAATAAATTTTATCCATGATAAAACCAGCATTCCTCTATTTATTTTTATGATTAAAATATTTATCTGATATCTAAATTTTAAAGAAATAATCAAACCATAAATTGAGATTTTTAAATATATTATCAAGGCGCCCGATATTGAATTCATAATTGTATATTAACGGACACTATCGTAACACATGTAAATTTTAATTTTGCAGTCAGCGACAATTACATTATTTAGTTTTTTTATATTCCGTAAATTTTCTTAACATGTATAATTAGCGTCTTTAGGTCACCCGCTCATTGGGTGTTCGGTGATCCATGCAATCGCTGATTCCAAACCATCTATTTGGGCAAGTTACAGTCCTGAACTGCTGACATTCGGCACTATAATATTTATCAATATAGAATTTTTTATAACATAATCCTTATTTAAAAATACTAGAGCTTCTAACGCTTTCTTTAACAAATATGGAGAAAGGTAGAAATATACAATTTTTTACAAAAATTTTTTTAGTATATGTTTAAGGTTTGTTACTTTAAGATTTGGAGTCCTAGGAATATCTTACATAAATAAGGTCAAAAGTCAATCAATTAGTTACATTTATGGACCATAAAAATGAGGATAAAGTCCGAAAACAATACACACCAACAAAGTAAATTTTTTAAGGCCTCTAAATAGGTTCATGCAATGTTATGTGTTAGATTAAATATAATTATGTAGAATAAATACATGTGTACCTTGATAAGCGCTATTTAGATACTTATCAGACTTGTATATTTCGTACCAAAATGATAAGAGCAAAAACCTTTTGCATTCTTAATCTTCTATGTAATAACATTTTAAAATAACATTCCTAAGTAAGAACACATGTATTTTTTGTTGGATGATTGTTTTTTCATATATGAAGTAATCACGTTTATTCAGCAGTGAACTGCAAAATAACTTGTTAAATGTTCCTCTTCAATTTATAGACCTTTTTATATATACTTCATTTTTTATTTGGAGGATATAATTTTATAATGTAAAAATTCGTGTGGTTAATAAAGGCCATCACTTATTAGGTTTTCATAATGATATGACTATAGAATGAAGAACAGCCATTAATTTAATGTCGACAATTAACAATATTAGGCCTCGACATGACTTAGAAATAAAATATTAAATGAACTAAAATTCTGAAGATTACGCTTACTTGTACTTTTATTTTTCATAGTTCATATAAATTGAAAATTTTTTTGTCACTTTTAATTAAAGGCTTCAGATGGGTTGTGTCCCTGCACCATAAATAAGAATAATTTTTTTAAAAATTCATTGAAGTAAAATTAAATCTATTTATAAAATAATTCGAAACTTTATAAATATTCAGTAGTTTGATACCATTAGTTTATTCATTTCATTATCACGAAAAAGTAGCATTCAATAAAGTCATCTTTGTATCATTTTAAGTAATAAATAATAAAATTAAAACTTTTTTCGTTTACATTAGACTTTTAAATAATTATCAATAGATGTTTATAAACATAAATTTGGTAAAAATAGGTGTAATATATATTCTAACAGGATATTAATATTAATTATATACATATGCCCAGACGATGGCTTCTACGTATAAATAAAATCTAAGTATATTATCACTTCCCAAAAAGTCGTTAAACACTATTAAAATGTGCACGGTAAATTTATTTATGATTTCAGTTTTAACAAGTTCTATTTTATCTTTAATTTTTGTGGCAATTTATGGTAAAATATTAATGTTATGAAGAGTACGTCATGTGCGCCACACGCTCACGAACGTACTATTTATATTATACGACTAAATACGAATGGTTACGATCCGCTAAATATAAATCAATATACAGAATTTAATCCCCTCTTAAAGGTTTATAAACACTATACTGAGGCTTTTTAGGTGGTCTGCTAGATCTTCGCACGACTTGGGACGAGTGATTATCAAACTGAAAACTAACTCCGGATTTTTCCATCTTCGGTATCGGAAACGGTTTCAACGATGCTTTTCTACAAGGATAAATTAAATTATGATGAACTCTATTTGTTACAAACGGATATGAATTAACTTTAATTGTATAAGTTGGGTGTCTTATTTTAACAATTTCATATGGTCCTTCGAACCTTGGTTGTAATTTGGAATAGTTTTTTCTTCTCATTAAAACCAGTTCCCCTTCTTTATAAGAAAACTCTTTTAAATTTTTATTATAGTAACTTGCAGAATTTTCCGAGGTTTCTGAACTTTCATATACGGTCTTTAGGGCAGTAAATATTTTTTGCTTAAGTTTTTCCACAAATACGTGATAGTTAGTAATATTTTCCAATTTGTTAAAAAAATCTATTGAAAAGTCAGCAGGAAGCTTTATGTTCTGTCCATAAACAAGTTGAACAGGCTGAATTTTGTTGAGGTATGAGTTGCTATACGAATAGCAAATAATGCCCGGTCAAGGTTCTCGTTCCAGTCATCCTGAAATTCGTTCACATAATTAGAAATTATATCTTTAACGTTCGTTACAGTTTTCTCTGCCAGCCCGTTGCCCATCGGGTGATATGGTGTAGACCTAGACTTACCTGTATTCAGAAGAGGGCATAGTTCCTGAAATATCTGAGATTCAAACAGAGGGCCTTGATCAGAATGAATCCTTGATGGCACTCAGAACCTCTCTACGACGCAAGAAAAAATTGCGCTTGTAGCAGTTTGATCTGGAACTGCAAAAGTTCTACCCATTTTGTGCAATGATCAATAAAAACTATTATAAATCTGTAACATATATTATATTACGTTTATGTAACAGGTTGGCTAATCGCTCATGGCCTAGTGGTTAGGCCAGGGGTGGGCAAACTTTTTTTAGCGAGGGCCATATTGTTCTGTCTGTAACCAGCGAAGGATCAGCTTCTACAAATTATGCTTTTATTATATAAAATATAATATATATTAATTATGTTTCAATCACATTCTATTAACATACATGTATATATGGATTTTAAATCTGAAATAAAAAAATTAAAACTATAAAACAATGTGTTG
>LDMZ01060699.1:0-18239 GCA_001455285.1 Sphaeromyxa zaharoni
AATAGTTTAGTGTCTGTTGTCATATACTCGATTATGATCGGGGATGATTACTTACCAGTCTCTCTAAAAAAAGTTACAGATTAGTTAGATTTCAATTTGTTTGCATCATTATTATTCTAATGTCTGGATCCTACCTGGAAAATCTTTTTTAGGGTCGTAAGATCACAATGAATGGCACCTATAAATGTATGAAACAATAAATATAGCTATTATAAACGTTTATATTAGAAACTGTGGCGCCACAGCTCAGTCACCAAATCATGCTCTCTATTCAAAGCTAACTGTTCTAACATCCTTTCCCATCCCTAAGATGTCAATTATATCACCTTTGGAGCATTCAAGAAATGTCTTTATATGTTTGACTTTCTTGAGAGGCTTGCGGGTACCTCTCTATCTTTTGTGGGCCATATGATACACTTTTTCTTCTTAACTATTGTGGTATGATCATCCTGGGCTTTATCATTATTAGATTTATTATTGTTTGTTTTTGTTATTTGAATCTTAAGGTTGGAAAACCATAAATTACCTTTTCACATCTATCAGCGTGTACTCTCTTCATATCTTGATTAGTATATACTTTGATGGTTTTAATAACTAACTTTAATAACTTTATAAAGATTCCTGTACTTCTTTGAATGTTTTTATCCCACTTTAACCATTAGGTTGAAATATGTAAACCCAATTTCCTGTCTCTAGATTTGAATCATGAACATTTTTATCGTATTGCCTGGAATGCACTATTTGGGATTTTTGAAGGTTATTTTTGGTTAATTCAAATATATTTACAACTTTGGTAAGCGATCAGATTCTATATTTTGCATTATTTTCCATAACAATGTCGATATGAAAATAAGCTTCGCGTTTGAACTGCAATATATATGAAATTAGCTGAAAACTATTTTTAAATAATTTCTAGGCAGTATAGTTTTAATAATATAATTTTTTTCCGTTCTTCATCACATTCAACGACTACGATGTTATTAGGTTAATATTCATCAAAATCATTTCTATAAAATTGTATTTAAAATTAAAAGATGCCTTGGCATTTGTTAAAAAGTCTACACCGATTTTTATGGGATAAAAAAGCATATCTGCAAGAAAAAATTTATAATAAAATTATTTATTTTGTATATGCATGACTTTTTCGATTGTGTAAATAATTGAGGTAACCTACTGTGTATCTCCCTCCGGAAATGTGATTAGTGAACAGTGACTTGGCAAAGTCACTGCCAAGGTTTTTGTCTCTTTCCATGATTGAGATATATGTATATATATATATATATATGTAAAAAGAATTAATTAATAGTAAAACTTATAATTATAGTTATAAGTTATCTCTTCCTCGCCGCCCGCAATCCAAGTTGGTGTGGCGCAATTAAATGCGGTGGTACAATAATAATACAAAATATTTCCCTATATTTTGAAGCAGGAAGATAGGCAAACCAATGTTTAATTTTTGAGATAATAGAAACAAAATTTAACCTGAAACCGGTATTGCCAATCTGGAATCAATAAATTTTGAAAGCTCATTTCCACCTACTTTTTCATCAATTGAAGCAAATCTGGCACCAGATTTACTGGATCACCATAGGCAACAATCTTGACTATGTCCTAATTTCCTACAACCGAAACATATGTTAGAGTTCTTTTTTTAAATGTTAATTCTTTAATCTGTACTTTTTGATATTTAATCTTATTAGATAGCTTTACTAAACCTAGGATCTTATTTTTTTAACTGTCACCATTGGAAAAGAAATTGAAAGTATTTTCCAACCGAATAGCTTTTACAGCACCTGAAGCAATCATTTCCTGCTTCGACAACAATAATTACGTTTTTATTTGGATATTGGCAAGGCCATTAATAAGTTTCCCCATTAAGATTTTTTCATTCCCCAGCATCATACGCAACGTGAAAAATATCTTTTAATGTCACTGGTAAGCATCCTGATATTTTGAGAGAATCCATAGCTACAATTTTGAATCATCTGTTGTGCCTCTGTTTTAGACAATTAGCAACCATATTTGGTTCTCAGATATGTAAAAATAATTTTTTAGAGTTTTTCATAGGTTCGAATGATAGTAAGATCAAGGAAAACCTTTTGTAAAAAGCATAATATAAAAGCCTCTTTTAACCTTTCGTTTAAAATATTTTAATTTTCCGCAATGGGCCGTAACTTTTTGTACCAAGGCATGATGTAACACAGGCCATCAAATTACATCATGTTTCTATCGATTTTTGTCGACTGAATCAATGTAAATTTATCAATAAAATAAATAGTTATTCTAAACGTGTATATTAAAAAATAACACGGTGCAGCTCCATTATAAAACCACGCCATCAATTCCAACCAAACTGTTGTTACATATCTGCTTTAAAACTACTTCCTTATTGTTTTTTTATTTCTTTTAAAACCTATGTGCATAAATATTTTTTTTATTTATTTACGATTCAGCCTATTTTTTTCTACTAAAAATTATATAGAGTAATTTCGTTCTATTCATGGTACACTTAAACAAACACAGAGTGCTTTCGTATTCCCTCTAATTTCTATAAGCACATATATTATACTAAATTTATATTTCGAAATGTAAAACAAACAAGTTATTCTTACCCATGTTTCTTACCTGATCAACATTATAAATAGATAGTTGAGTATCCATAAGTCAGTAAAACTTTATAACGTTTTCTTTACTATAAAAAATTTTGAAAAACTTGTTTATTTTAAAAATTTGATGAGTTATGGAATTGAAATTTAGGCTAAATCTTATGTTCACATAAATAATTTCCTTTGATAGCCTCATTGCACATAACTTGACTTGCATTAAAACTAAATTAGACATATATTTTAAATTCCTCGTTGCCCATTCAATAAGATAATGTTCGAGAACAGATATCCTATCTGTCTGGTCAATGGTACGCTTTTTTTCAAACAGACATTACCTGAAGTTTATTCTTCCCAAATGTTCTCTCCGCCTAAAAATGTCAGCTGCTGGTCACCATATATTTCATGAATCAATAATGAAACGTAAAAGGCAGTTCGTCTCTTTATCAATTATTTTTAAGAGCTAATTTTAATTTATATCTAAAATTTATTAAAAATTGGAATAACAAGATATTACAAGTAAAATAAAGCTCAATAATATTCATTCCATTGGTCTCATTCCTGCCTTTATCCGTCCCCAAACCGGAACAAGAATTAAGAATCATATAAATTAACTCCATAATGAACAATACTAATGTAGTTAACATGCTTTCCTATATAAAAGATATATTTTCAATATTCAATATTTTTGTATAATAAGTTAATCAAAACAGCTACGAATGAATTTTTAGAAAATATAATTAATACATCAAATTCATCCATTATATTAAAAAAATTTTTTGTAGGCCTATTTTCTATAAATGATTTACAAAGCATTCTTCTCTAATCTTTCAGATCTGAATATTTATAAAACAATATTAAACATCAGATCAGACGGAGATTTGTTAGAGAAAACGAAAGACGCGTATATTCAATTTTTGTCAGATTTTTTTAAAATCTTATAATAGAATGATGTTATCAATCTAATGAATCATTTCTCAAAAAAAGTTCTATATAAATGTACATTGATCACTGATATATCAGATAATCAAAAATAAAAATAAATTTTAATTTATTAATGATTAGAGTAAAATATACTGCTCAATTGTGAGAATTGTCCAGATAATAGTTTTATACCTTTTTTATATTAAAAAAATATTTTTATATAATACTAAATTCGTCTTAGGTGTTTAAAACACCTCATAATTCCGATAAACGATTTCGATCTACATCAAAGTTTTAAAAATTCAGGATCTGGGTTAAATGGAACTACCCTATTACTTTTATGCAATTTCTACACCAATAATTACCATATAACTACTGATTTATATATATTTTTATGAAATTATCAAATATTATATAAAGTCTTCAATAATTTATCCCCATGAATCTAATAAAAGAAAAAATTATAAAAATATATATTTTTTTCATGATTTCATTCTAAAATACCGAAAGAAATGAAACTGACACATTTTCAGTCTAAAGCAATTAAATTTAAAAAGTGTTTATCTAGTAAATAAGTTTATTTTTTTCTGTGGGTAATTTGCCGAACAAAATTTTAAATGAGAAGACAAGGGAAAGTAATACCTTCTGTTGAAAATAATGGCGCCTTCAAAAATATTTTTTCAATTTTTATTGTTTTTTAGCATGATCAGAAAAGATTGACTCTGATATACGTTATTTACGTCCAGGTTTCAATATCCGAATAGTTAAAAATCCCGAACGTACAAAGGCTAATCAAACGGTAGTTTAAGTTTCGTGTTCAATTATTGCAATAATATACATTAGCTAATTTAAGCTAAAGTAACTCGATAAACCAAAAATTATAAGATAAGGAAAGCGAGCAGTACTTTACAGTTTTTTGTTGCATGCACAGAGTATGACTTGGCACTTGTAATTCATCCAGATAACCCAGGCCTGATAAGGTAGCGTAGCCCTAGTATAAGAGTAGGTAATAGGGGTTGTTTTAGTAGGTGAAAAACCTACACTACCTGCCAAGAGCGCTGGGAAGCTCTGGCTGGCGCATAACCTGACACGAAAGCGGGCTGGAGGTAAGACCAATCTTACTGAACCGCCTCCAAAAACATAAGGAACAGGCAAAGATTTTTTCCTCCATAGATAAGAAAAAAAATTATAATTCATAATACAAAATAAAATTTCAAATCGTTTTGGTAAGATACAGTTTTTGTTCGTGAGTTTTTTTATTGAGTATTTAATTTTACTTATAAATATAAATAATTAACACCATTAAAATAAATATTTGAATATATTTAATTCGAGAAGTAGCAAATTTTGTATATGTATTATTTAAGGAAAATTCAAAAATAATTATTCAACCAAAGATACTTTTATATGGCAATTATATAAAAAGTTGTTACAGCAAAATATAGTGCCATTTGTAGGGAAGGTCCTGTTTAAAAATATTTTTTCCATGAATCATTGTTGGATAAATTTTTCAAACCAATAAAATTTTAAATGATAACTTAACCTAAAATTACTTTTTTTGTACATGAAGAGCCAAAATATTTTAACAACGGATAGATTCTAACTGAAAAATGATTAAAAAATTACTATTTCGACCTTAATGCCCATCATAACCATTTCATAAATTGGTAGTGACGTATGAACGATCTAAATTGACAACTTTGATTTAATATATAATTTTAAAATAAACTATCGTAAACTAAATTTTTTATCATCTTGTGGTTATTTTCAAATAATAACTTTTATATATAAGTCAAACAGCTGATCCAATTAAATTTACTTAGGAATTGTTACATGTACAACAATTTTTCCATAATCTCTGCAGAAATTTAAAGGGCTTTATTCTAATATCGTATTTAATCGCTCCTATTTTTAAAAACAATTCTAAATAATTATAAGACATATCATATCATTTAGGAAATACATTTTATTAGAATATCGATTTCAAGACTATTTGGATTAGTGACATCGTAGTATGTAGAGCAGATCTATCATGAAAAACGCTCACCATGATGCTCTCATTTACATTTATGTATTTGCTATTCGGATTCTGAACAATATCAGAGAGAGCTAGATCACTCATTAAACACTTTTTCCAGAAGAAAGTCTTTCAAAAAACATCAGTACATAGGTAAAGACAAATCCTGTCGTAGCTTCCACTTTTTATAAATAATGCATAATTATCCGATACGAGACAAATCACTGTGCTACCTCGGTTTCTTTAAATTTGAAGGAGCGTAAAATGCAAAACATTATGAACTAATTTGTATGTCATGTACTTAAATCTTTCACCTAATACATAAATTTAAGTCCTTATTGTTTGTACTAATAACATACGAAGTTTCTTAAAGATTCTCTTTTTTAGTTATATTTATCTTCTTCCATTGAAAAATAATAACATTATCAAGCAGTGAACCAATTTTGTAGATGATTGAATTAAAAAAATAAAAAATATGCATTATTAATTTATTTTTACATGATAAAATAACGAAAATACCTCGAAATACTTTTAACTATGGGCTATTAAAGATAAGTACTAATCCTTACAGATCATAAGCAGTCTTAAAATTATTAATTTCATTTACCAAAAAAATAATTCATAAATATTAGCTCTCATTATGATGTAAAATTCATCTATGTTTAAAAGAAATAATATTTGTTATCCTATTTCAGTTGAACAAAACTTGATTACTGCTAATACAGAAGCCTACACGTACAAATTCAATACTTATACCACAAACTGCTTTAATTCAAGATAAATACCGTAAATTAAAACTAAAGTAACAGAGTAAAACTCTAACTTATAAAAAAACAGCGTTTGACCTAGCTAAATTAAGGAAATGATGTATTTTCGGTCTTTACATACCAAAAATATCCAACTTTAAAATTGCTAACCACTACAGGGATGAACATGGAATAAAAAATTGGGTCCCTTATGAGTTAATCGGTAAGCATGAAAATTCAAACGGGTAATGTGTTAATACCCCATAGATAGTGACAGAAGCACCCATCAATTAATTTGAAGATAATCTTAAAATACTTATTCCCACACCACAGAACGGATCTGAACAATTTATGAGGTACCTCTTAACCGGAGGCAAGGATTTTTGTGATATAAATTGTCACACCAAGCTACTGCTCATAAATGAAGCAGACGTTTCACATAGATGGATCAAATAGTATTGCCAGAATGGGTATTTAGAACCCAACGAGACCGTGACCCCAGCTTGTAGAAATCCATAAGACCCAAGTAACATAAGAGTAGGTAAATGACACAATAATGCAGTGTGGCACTCTAATCTATTTAATACTGTTCATCTAATACGTGACAAGAACCATTAGCTTGATCGTCCGGTTATTTCAGAAATTAACCGAAATATAGGAAATAGTTAAAGATTTAATGACATATTTTTTATGAAATCAGAATTTTCACAAAATTTCAGTATAAATTATATATTTTCGAATAAAGCATGCTAGAATGCTATCACGGATATAAAAACTTTTTATACCATGTAGAAAGCCAGAGAGGAACAAATTTAGCTTAAATAATCAGCTTACAACAGAAATATGTATATACATGCTTCATTCATTACTTACACGATATGTTAAGCTAGAAAAATATCATTATAAAGGAAAGTGAATACATAATAACCGTTTTTACACCCTTTTTGAAGAGTTAAAAAGTGATATTTCTTATTCTGGCGCTAAAATATATACAATAAAGCAAAAACAATGCAAAGAACAATTAACCGAGTATGAGCGATAAAGCTTTGTAGGTAATCTTTCCTCGGTTTTTGTAGTCGTAGTTGAACAGGAAATTTAACCATAGTATGGTCCTGTCTCTTTGGAAACTAGTTTATACCACTTGTTCCGTGTTGGTTTTGGTCACATGGTACTTATTCGCGTCCTTTGTTTCAATACCGAGTTGTTTTTTTGTAATTCTCATACACGTCATTCCACACTGGCTAAGAAACCGGTTATCGAGCTTTTTATTTCCATTATCTCAAGCTGCTGGGTTTGCAACTATAATTAGGAATCGAAAGGTAATTTGGTTCTTTTTTACTGGACGAATTAGTTGTACGTATATGGGGATATTAAATGTGATGAAAACGAAACCGCAATTATGGTTTGTAACCATCAGACGGCTGGTAATTTATCTGTGGAAATAATGAGTAAATTATTTTAGCTGACTGTACTACTGCATCATTGTTCACTTTCCTTCATAAGAAGCTTCACCAAGCAAGATATTTCATCAAGAGTAGTATTATGGTTTTGTTCCCAATTGCCGGAATGGGCCTCGCAGAAGTAATCCTATTTGTGTGTTTTATGAACCTCTAGCACGGATGTGTGCCCCTTAATAGAAACAAAAATATCAGTAAGGATACTGAGAGAATTAAAACGTTGCCTCTTTTTATATATTTAAATATTTGATAGTGTAGTGGACATTATTAAAGAAGGTCACACAGGGGTAAGTTTGTGATTATTTTATTTGTTTTTATTCACGATCCAAGTGCGTGACGCACACTCTCGAACCTTCGAGTCTTTCTAAAAAAATATTTTTTATGTGGAATTCCAGGATAAATTAAATGATAATAATCAATCTTTAATAATATTTTTGTTCTTTATTCTTGTTGTTTACCATTGAGGACATTATGACGATGTGTTATCTTTCTAAAATTTGTATTCTTTTAAACCATATTCAATATTGATAATTCTTCTAATTATTTATAATTTTATTGAACGATGCTTCTAATTCTGATTTCCCTATGCCAGAAGCAGTAACATTATTATATTTAAGTATAGATTAACTTTGAAATGAAGAATGAACAAATAAATATGTGAATTACTAATGAGATGCTTCTCATTTTCAACATATCTGTACTTGATAGGGGTTTTATGGCTAAAATTTATTTACTTTTTCTGAGTTAAGCTGACTCTTCCTTCAACCGCCTTATGTACTCTTGTCATGATTGGATACAATAAGGCCTTGAGTTCCTGTAAAGCATAATATCTAGAACGTTTTGAAATCTCTAATGATTTCATCTTTTACTAAATGCGAAAATAATTGAAATTAAATTATCAAACGGAATATAACTATTTCTACTGTATAGAGATAATCGGGGATTTACTAAAATCTCTGGAAGTCGAATATACTGGTAATTATTTTCTACAATGGATTATTTTAAAGTATCTTTGTTGTAAGTTATGTCGTCTGTAATCCTGGTGAATATCATCTTAGTCTCATGATTGTTATTTTGGTTCTTTGTTATAAATTATTTGATTAGAATTAATTTTTAGATCTCTGCCCATTGAAACAGCTTTTTGTCATATAGTGATTTATTAACTCGAGTTTTTTGTTAATTTTTAACCGTTGCTATTACTTGAAGCTATTATGAGAAATGTTATAATCTCCTCAAAAAACTATTGCACTAAACCTTTAGGTTGCATTATTAAAAGTTTTTATCGATATTGGTAGTCTATTAAATTTTTGCAAAATGATCGATCATAAAATTAGATGCTTCCTCGCAACAGATTTCTAGGGATTTGAATATGTACCACTAACCCGCTATATGTAGGGTGTGGTCCACATGTACTCTGTTTAAACAATGATGGTTTCCCTCCCAAACGTACTTATTAAAATTGCAAAAGAATAAAAAAATCCCGTAATGAGTTTTGATCTATGTTTAACTAAAATAAAGTTTGTTTAGATTATATTACATTCATTTTTTTGTTAATAACAATAATAAAAATTGATATGCTACTCTTGCATCAATTTTATATCCGCTAGCGAAAGTTATCGTATTCTTGAACTTTTAAAATTCTTAGTGCTTTGCTAATATATTTTTGGCAAAATATCGATTAAAATTTTAAAAAATCGATTTAATCATTATTCTTTGTTTTTTATATTTATGAATCACATTGTCCGCTATCCTTAACTATATTTGTTAATTTATAATTATCTATCTTTTTTTAGGAAAATAATAATTGGGTAAATATATTTTAATTGGATTCTAATACAAATCGATGGGTTACGAATTAAACGGATTATCGATTTACGCTAATTGTTAATAACGTAAATTACAATGATGTTTATGATCGGTAGTATCTTTAATGAAATATTAATTCATAACTTTTTAAATGTAAATTATTTTGCATATTTCTTTTATCCAACTGTCATTTATATCAGTATATTAAGAGTATAACAACAATAAATGCCATTCTGACAGATTTAGGAAGTTCTTCGACTGAATTTAATCAACATACAAAATTTTTTGGGTTTGTATGGGGAAGGCTTAACACTATTTGTATAAAAACAATCAATTAGTTTGTTCAGTTCATTTGTGAAACATTACTTACTATAAAATATATTTTATTATAATTTGAAGGCGTCAACACGAGGCTTATCATTGTATATTATTAGAAATCTTTAAAATCAAATTAGGAAACAACTAATCTAGCATGTATAAATGAAGATTATTTTTCATTATATAAAGCATAAATAATATATCAGAGAAGCCATTTCGGTTTTAAAGTTTTTCTTGTTGATAAAACATTATTTTTTGTTTAGAGTCTTTTATTACATATATAAAATAAATCTGAATTTAGCAATATATATAAATTCATGAGTTATATTTATGAGATAATGCTATGGTTAATAAAAATGGGTGATATATCAATTTCAAATTGTTTTGCATTTTATGTATATTTTATTGGTAGAAAAAACTAGCTTTCAATGCAGATTTAATAGTTCATGAAATTTATTAAATCAAATAAATTTAGATTATACCTAATGGATATTAAAAATAATATGAAAATATTGTTACGCTTTATTTGTTATCAAAATCTTTTTTAAGTTTTAATTGGCCATGATAAATTTTATAAATAATTGATGATGGTTTTGGATTAAATGCTTAAGCTTGTTGATCATGCAATAAATTTTGCTCTTCCTCACCTGATTAACTTTTTTACTCAATCTAATAACACTCTTTTCTCTTTTAAAGTTCATTTTATAAAAATTTAAACATACATTACAGTAGATATCACTATATAAATAAGTTTTGTTGATTCGTGAAACTTTTATTTGTTGAATTATGGGTTGCGTTTCATTGATTTTTATAAAATGAAATACAAGTCAAACAAATCTTTATCCATATTTTTAATTATTATTGTAATTTTTGGATTAGCATCTGGATTTCACATGATCTTATTGGAAAGAATGTGTAACGAACAGTGATAATATTTTATTTTGCATTAATTAA
Source organism: Sphaeromyxa zaharoni (assembly GCA_001455285.1). Classification (NCBI taxonomy): domain Eukaryota; kingdom Metazoa; phylum Cnidaria; class Myxozoa; order Bivalvulida; family Sphaeromyxidae; genus Sphaeromyxa; species Sphaeromyxa zaharoni. The sequence continues at coordinate 10,826 of LDMZ01060699.1, forward strand.
AGTGGCAATGAGTTTTTGTTGAAATTTTTATAGTTATTAAAGATATTGTCATTCGATTCACCTTTTCTTTGGTAATTTATTCCATCTCATTAAATTAATCAATAATATATTAATAGATTTATAACTTTAAACATTGTTCAAAGCATTTAAATTTGAAAAAGCTCATTTTATTATAATATCTATTTGATGCATGCTACCTGATAGCAAATGCACAATCAGAAAAATCCAAAAATTATATGGTATATATAGGCTGTTCTAATTCGATCCTTTAATAAACCACCAATTTTTATCAATGGATACAAATTCTTTGAAAGGCTTGTATTTTATGATTAAATAATCTGGAAATTTGAATAATGGAATATTATTAAACTGCCAATTTCCAATAAATAGTTTTCATTCTCTTATATTTTTGATGATATGAATATTTTTTGTAACAATAAAAATTTATTATGTGTTATCTAAACTTTTTTGAAATCTTTAACAATACTTTGGATTATACTTAAATACTTTTCAAAAAGAAGAAAATTATAAACTATGTTGATTAATTCAATTCATTAAAAATTTGAAAATAAATTCAGTTTATTTGATATTCTGAAGTCTCTTTATGCATTATTCTAAAAAATATCTTTTAAAATACCTGAATAGTGAAATCTAGGTATTTGATTCCATTGATACGATATAGTTTCCAGATGATATTTTTAAAAAAAATTCCCTAATTAATAAGTACTTGATACACTCTCGATCATGCCCTGGATCTGTGGGTCTAGGCCTACTATACGTGGTAAAAATGATCCAACTATATGAAAATTTTCAAAGTAAACCTTGCATTCTCGGTAATGTAGACAATTTTTTGTACTTTGCGTATCTGGAAAGAGGGTTCCATTTACAATCTAAAAGTTTTGGTTTAAAATTTAAAATAGAATTAAATAGGAATTTTTTATAATGATACCTTGTAAAAAGTGATAGGTTTAAAAATATGGTATTTAATATAATATATTTTCTGTATATGAGCAAAATATACGTAGAATAAATTAAAATTTATTTTAAACTAGGGAGAGAATGAGAGAAACATTTATAATAGAGTCTATTAATGATTAACTGAAGGTTTAATATCCAATGTTAAATTATCAATCATCCATATTTTTTCATAATTATCTTTGTACTGTATCTGCCTTATTTCAATTACAAAGTTTACTCTCTTGTTTGCTGATTTGATTACTCCACCTCCGAATACGATAATTTTTGCCACTTAACACAAGTAGTAATGGGAGGTTTACTTGTATTGATATGAGGTTTGTACAGCTGCATCAGGTGCCATTTTTGAGGATGGAAATTTCTGTGATATATAATATAGTTATTTTAGCCACAGCCCAAAATTCTGAGAAGTTATTATACCCTTTAATAAAATTTTTAATTAAGGCTTTACATGTTATCTATACGCAAATGAACCTTTCATGATGACACCAGATAGGAGTTAGTAACAATTATTTAATAAAAAACAAGAAAACCTTTTTTGTTCATCAACTGAGACTCTTAATTAAAATAAAAACACCTTTTAATCATTTTTATGTGCATTTAGTTGTTGATAAATTGCGTTTGTTTTATTATTTTAAAACGTTAACACGTATCAAGTTTATACTATATTTCCAGAGATATTATATCTTTATTAATTTTTTTAAATGTGATGCATGATTTTTATTAGAATAAATATAATCCTTATATTATTATTAGCTAATTAAACTAGATACCTGGTGTTGAAAAGGTAATATATATGCATGTTTTACTCGCATATGAAATAACTTTGATGAATTTGAAAGGATTTCATGAGTTGTATATAATTATATTCTTGGAGCCTGTGTTTCATGTGCCCAATTTTTCTGCTTTAATCCATCTATACTTATTTGAATTAAATTTCTCTGAATTTGAATGCCAGTATTATATATTAAACATAATTAGCTTGATTGTGGTATCTTAAGTATTTTTTTCTTTTTTTGGTGGAAACTGAGTATGAATTCTTTTTGCGTAAAGTTATTTTTATTTAATAAATTTAATACTTTTCTTTAAATTAAATGTTGTGGAATACAAAGTGAGTGAATACTTTGACATTGCTGTAGCAGATATTAGATAAATTAATATGACAGGCTTTCGACTTCCCGTTTGATGTTGGTTTATGATAGATAAAATGTTTTGCCTTATGAACTGATCTTAACATACGTCTGTTATAACTATTTATACTACAATACACAAAAGATATTACTTTTATGCTACTATCTTAAACTAGACACTTATCCTGTATAATTTACCCTGTATTGAAAATCTAAGGAGTGTATTTAATTCCATTAAATAATATATACGACAGGTCCTAGTTTTACAACGAATTCATAAGTATAAAACTTGATAATCACTACTATTTTCTTAATTTATTATAAAAAATTTGCAATTATAATAGTTAAAATTAATTTACAGCTAATTTTTTATCTGCACAACAATTTTGTTACGCCAACGAGCATTGTAAACCCATTTCTATTTTATGCTATGCCATTACAAGTATCTTTTGAGCTTTCATCCATGGAGGTTGTCGGTCATGATTGTTGTTCTTTCCCAACTGGTTATCTATTCGTATGAATCCCTAGATTGGCCTGACTTTCTTTATATAGTTAAATTCGTAGGCTTATTAACTGTATTAACTAAGATATTAACATCCGAATTATTCCTTGAGTGAATCACAGCCACTTGAGCAATTTTATTAAATGAAATTTAAGATTGATAGTATACTGGAGGTTTACATTTTTAAGCATATGCCTTATTACCTCTTATTTTAATTAATATTACCATATAAAATAATCGGTTTTCCAAAGCTCTCTTTCTACGTTGACACGAGTAGCTTTCTGTTGCTTTTCGGTTGCAGGATTAAAAAGAATACGCTTTTTTTAAAAGATGATCTGCAATAAATTACTAACTAGTATTAGATGAGATTGGTCTATAGTGGGTTTTGGTAATAAAAGGACTATTCCATTTTTAACAAATTTTGGGATATTTCATTCCAAAATATTCATTAAGGAACTAACTTTACGATAACACTGCTATATGATTGTGATAAAAGATGCTTTCTAATTCATGTCTGTCAGTTACTTTTTATTACTTCTCAATCCTGAATTTTTTATAAGTAAATAAATTTTAGTTTTTAATCAATTGCTCCAATACATGTATTTTTGTTTCATTTTTTTTAAAGAACAATTCATAATGAACCCTGCAATTAAACAAATTAGATATACTTCGGTATATACCAGGTGTTTCAAAAGTCTTAGTACAATATATTTAGGTAATTGTTTATTATATGAAAATTAATAAAAAGCAATTAAAACTAACTTAGAATATTACTCGAAAACATTTCCTCTTGATTCGTGACACAGATGCACCCTCTTCTCAAAATATCTCAGGGTATTTTGATACATTCGTAAAGGAATTCTGTCAATTTTTTCTTTAATTGCCGATCTCAAGGAATTCAGAGTTTCATAGTGCCTATTGTTGACAAAAACCAGGGATATGAGATAAGGCCAATACCAAAAGTCACTGAGTAAGATCTGAACTCCTTGCAGGCCACTTGATCGGGTCACGACGCCCAATCCATCGACCATTCAACTTGCTGTTAAGAACTTCTCTCACTTTCATAGCGTATTGAGAAGAAGCGTCATCTTGCTGATGATGTGAACTTTTGTTTCGAGGGAAGTAAGGCACAACGTGTTTAGTCAAAATCTCACTCTATCTGTCACCTGTCATTGTTTGTTCCGAGATATTCAATCCAATAAGACCGTTCCATCCGATTACTGCCCATACAGTAAGGTACCGCGTTGCATGGGTCTTACTTTGTAATGTCCAGTAAGGATTTTCAGCTGATCAATAGTGGGTATTGTGCTTGTTGATGCTTCCTGTTAGATAGAAATTGCATTCGTCAGAGAAGACCATTTTTCTTGACCATGAAGGATCTACGCGAAATTTGTCAATCATTATTTCGCGGAATTCGAGGCGGTTGTCTTCATCACCATCAGAGAGCAATTGGCAACAGCTGGCCTTGTAAGGGTTCATTCCAGACTTGTGCAGGCAACGAAATACACTAGAGAATAGATCCCCTTGTCACAGGCAATTTGACTTATAGATGATTGTCGATTTTCATGGACTTCTTCTTGAACAATTTCACGTGAATCATCACCAAATGCCGTAATAGGACGCTCCGTTCTTGGTCTGTCCTTAGCGAACCAGTCTCCAACAGTTTCAATTTCCAGTAATTAATCTATGATCTCGATGGTGGACTTCGCCCGTACTTCTTTTCAAACATTCGCTGACTTACATCGGAGTTTTTTTAGGCAAGAGCTTAGGCGCAGCACATGATTTACTTTTCAAGCGAATACATTTTCAATGATTTCGTATGAAAATAAACTCATAAACTTTCAGTACAGTATTTAAAAGTTAAAATTTTTTATTAATAGATCGAACTGTCATTGTGTAATCGCTCACAATCGTTCATAGACATCTTGCTCAACAATTGAAGAATTTCAAAGTATTTGAATGACTACCAGACTTCTCATTCTCTAATTACTTGATTTAATGCAGCTTTAGCTCATAAAACATGAACAGAAATCTTGTACTAAAAATTTTGAAACACCCCGTATCTACGCTATTGGATTTGATAAAATTATTTTTACATAAAGCCCTTGAACAGATGAAATTCGATCAAAACGTGTATTGATTTAATAAATTAAAACCGAAAAAGTCTTAATAAAATATATTACTTATTTTTTCAACGTATTTGGGATTAATTAGCCAGTTCTTCATTGGTGTTTCCAAAATCATATAAAAAATACTAAAACTGTTAAAAATTTATGTACTGTTTTTACCTAACGCATCGTATTTTGATTTTTTTTATTGTTGGTAAATTCTAAAAAAAAAATTTTAAAAATGCATATTAGATAGAAAAGTCGTGATTAGACGTACCTCCTATTTTTAAAAAATTTATCTTAATTGCTTAGCCTTCATTATGATCCTTTTTATCTATCATAAATGCGCTTAGACATGGATGATAAATTTCGTCGAAGGGACACGGAGAGATCCATCGAAAAAGAAAACGATTGATGATTGTAATAAATTTTGGGAGCAAAAAGGCTATCCCCCTACGAAATATGTTCTTAGCCCCAGAGTAAAAGGATTGAAGGCAACACATTTCCAAACTTTTGTTTGATGTGTTAATAGGTTCTTAAAGACTCTTTTCAAGATTCATTAGATTTCATATATGATGTTACAATTGTCTATAGGGATACTAAATATGACTATTCCTCTAATCCACAAGACAGGATTATTGATATTATCGGTAAGTATTGTATATGATTATTATCTTGTTCAACTTTGACTTTGGAAATAGGTTTTGTAATGTTATTTCAATCGCTAAGTTAAATTATGTATTAATTAATAATTTTTGTTGCATAGCTATCTAAAAATACCTATTATGCAGTTTTAGAACGTCTGACTTTCAGATTAACATTGACGTCTCATAGGTGTTCCATGTAACTGTACATTAACCGTTAATTTATATTTAGTCTATCCATCATATCTTACAATATTTGGTTAGATTACTTCATTTTATACTAATCGGAGGGTGTCTTATGATAATTTTTATGTGTTATAACAATTTTCGAAATTTAGAGTCTAAAAATCTATTATTTATTTATGTTTATTAAAGCGATGCTAATATAATTAGAAAAAAGACTTTAAAATCCTTAAATGTAACATGGATTTTATTTTTTTTAGCGATTGGCTTTCATATTTTTCAAAAATCACTGCTAAGAATTTACTGAAAACATTGAACATTTTTAAAAATGAATTTTGCTTTAGATATTCATTCCATAACAAGTTTTAAGCATCTAGCTACGATCAATATAATTGTAGAGTATCATCCACTTCAACCCAGTCGAAATATTCAAATTGTATCAATTACACCTTTTTAATGAAACATTTTTTATTTTTTGAATTGTAATTAAAATATTATGACGTTTTAACTTTTTTTTCCCTTGTATTTTGTAATTTTCATTTAATTATCGATTATGTGTGGATTACAGTATAATAGATATCACTACAAGTTCTGCAATAAAAGCTTTACGTTTTTAAAAATTGAATACTAACCATGTCTTTGATTCTCTCCAGTGATATTCATCCATTGTATAACAAGTATTTTGTTTTTTCATTTCTAAATGATCTAATATAATTTTTTTCACTTCATGTATGTCTGAAAATAAATCTTTTTTACATTTTATCATCACAAATCTCTATTTTTTTTTATAATTTATGAATGTTATTAAATTTTTACAAAAACTAAAATGATGAAACTTCCAGGATTTACATGTATCCATTCTTTTATCAAGTTTTTAAAACTATCATTTAACAAAGTATAAAATACCTTAAAGGTTAATAAAGTCTCAAACAGAATAAAAATTAAATTTCAATATGTTTTTATAATTTTCCGATGTAAGAATAGTTACTTATATTATGAAATAAAATCAAAACCATATTAGTAACCCTGCTGCTTAATGCGATATTAGTAATTTGTTAGGCTTGATTATATGATTATTGCTTGAAATCGGAATAGAGCCTTAACATCAACGGAAATATATCGAAAAATTATTTTATATGTTTATGATATATATAATGTATAGAGGATAATTTTTAATTCATGTCTTCATTACAAATAACTTAGGTCTCAGGGTTCTGAATATTGCGAAAAAATCTTAATACGTGGCAGGAGATATTTGTTATAGAACGCCATTAGTAGGTTTCGCCAATTCAATAATTCTGAATTTTCTGATGGCTATCCTAACTCGTCTAGGCTAGCGAAAATTTTCATAATATTATTTCTTAATCTTTTTACAATTTTCCTGAAATCGTTCCATTGATTTTTGATTGGATTAGCTCAGGATAATAACCTATCTTAAAAAATATTTTTGGAAAATATAGGTTCGTTGAAAACATTTTCGACCCTACAATTTTTGAAGGCATCATAAGTTAATAACACAAATTTTTACTATAGGATTAATTTTTTTTCTTAATTGTCCTTAGGACCAATTATATGTTTTTTCGTTGGTAAGTTAATCATTCACGGTCTCAAATTAGATAGGTCCTTGTCTTCTTTTTGCTGAACATACTTCTATTTTTGATTTACTGATTTTGTAACGTCTTTCATTCTTGTACATTTTTCATATAACCTTATTTTCTGAGGGATTTTTTAGCCTCATGTCTTGTCACTTTCAATATATATAATTCACCTTCAAGGTATTTACAAATATCTTCTTTTGAGATTTAAAAAGGAATCCTTTTTTTAAATGAGAAGATGGTACTTCACAAACAAATGAATAGTTAGTTTTTTTTT
>LDMZ01060701.1:0-17277 GCA_001455285.1 Sphaeromyxa zaharoni
TCATAAATTATATGGATATTCATTGATATTTCAATTAATTATTCTAATATCGTTTAGTAACTAAGAACATGCCAATGCAGCAAGTTACCTCGAATGTCGTAAGATGTTCCGGTGAAATAATTATACAAAATAAAATTTTCAATAACCTTTGAGTCCTCCAGGCATTCTTATGCTGCAAATGTTACTTATATATTTGTAAAATTACCTATAAGGGAACTTTCCCAAGAAAAGAAAATTATTAATAATTTATTTTAGTATCAAACATAACAATAAATACACCTTCCATGGAAAAGATAAAACACTTTAAAAATCAATCCATACACGCTTACTTTATTAAATAATTTTGTATTTAGCCAAAAAAAGTTATGATTTATTGGACTAAATGGGGGATTTTGAAGTGTTAATCATTGATGATACGATATTGGAGTGGTTTTAGAAAGTTTTAGTTTCTACAGTTGATAAGAATTTATTGAATATATAAAATCTAGCTGTTACGATGACAGTGGGCTGTATACTGCATGTTGATTTTGTGACTGATAAGAAAGGAACGGATGTTTTGATATATTCTCTGTGTTTCAGAATGTTAGATAAAATTTTTCAAAAGTAAAATAAATTTGCCAAAAATTTTCTAATTAAAATTATTAAAATTAAAGTTTCAAATTCCTTGAAAGAAAATAAAAAAAATTAATTGAATTTTATGCGCTTATGCTCTGGAGGTGTTCGACAATATCAGAAATAAAATTTTATATTATTGTGGGTATTGTCTCCCAACCATCTTTAGACATTGAACACGTCGATGCTTTTTATGAATCGTTTGATATATATTTTTTATAATGTAACTACTTTTGTACCCTTTTGATAAGAGCTCATCGAACCTAAATAGGGAATCATTGTTATAGAGGGGTTAAAAAATGAAAGAAAGGGCTACAAATCGGCAAACGATTTGGGTCTAACCTGATAATAGTATACCAAATTATATTGGCGAGTAAATTATTTTTTATATCAGGTCTTTCCTTTTATTCTTGGGATTTGTACGATAGATTTATTAATAGATATGTACCTTGATTTAAAAACCTGATGAATGGTTAATTCTTTCAAAATATGACTATTATAGAAGATCATTTTTATTTAAAAAAAATTTGGAATAAATATTGTTTATGTAAATTCGGTCATCGGGGTAGAGATATTTAGTAATAAAAATCAAAAGCTTATTATTCTAGATTTTACTTTATACAAAGAAACTTAATTAGATAATTATAACTTAATTAATGATCAAATTGGTTTTTTAATTTCCCATGCATTACCCATTCATTTCCTAAAATCAACAAATTGCTTATTACCATGATCAATTAAACAACATCTGATAGCTAGATACCTGATTAATGATCTTTTTCAACCTAAAATATTTAATAAAAATTATCAAAGTCAAATTAGGTTTTACTCAAACTTAGGATTTGATAACAAAATATAGTGTGAAAATTAGCACAGAATAATGATTTTAATTGAAACACTTTGAAAACGCCACTGAATAATTTTATATATAAAAACAAAAGTTTTTATTTAAATTAATTAATTCGTTTAACTGCATTATTTTAGAAAATTTAAACTTTTGGTTACTAATAATCATTCAAATCATCCATTTATGAACCTAGGTAATTTAAAATTCATAATAGACCCTTTAAATTGTTTTTAAATGCATTAAAGGCTATACCAATGAAGCTGTTTCTTATAGTTCAATTGTTTAATGCTTTTTTCCTAAAATATACTTCTTGCGACAATATTACAATTGAATATAGAGTTATTGATTTAATAGAAACCCCTTTGTTTCAAGAAGATCTACAACAACTCGAATATGGAGCTAAACCACCAAAGTTTTACAATGTGTATTATGTTTTGATATTCTTTAAATTCTAAAGGTCAAAATAAACGGAATATACCTAATTAAGAGTGTTACAAATTTTGGATTAGATGGAAAAGAGTACGTATTTTTTGCCTACAATAATCGTTACTCGACTAATGATAAGGAAAGACCAACTCGTATATTCTATTGGACAGATGATAGGACAACAATAATTGAAGTTACTTTTTTTATTGATTCAAAAAAGTTGTATGTAACTGAAGTTAAAGCTTCAAACAACAGAATTTATTTCTTTTCAGTTTTACAGGGTGTATTTTTTGAAACAGATTTAAAGAAAGAATCTGTTCCATATTTCAGCTTTGATGGAAAATTTGTTAAGAGTATAGTTTTCCATAAGAAAGATGATTTTATATTTGCCCTAAACAGACAGGTAAACATGGTAAGTGTTCATTAAAAATATATTTTATAAATAAAAAATTCTTCTAAAAATGAAATAATATATTATTTTTAACATGAATTTCATCGTTAGTTTTTGATGATTGGATAAATTTCCGTATCAATATGAAATTTCCCTTATATTTTTTCCTATTCATTTCAAAGGATATACATTTAAAAAAAATTAAAATCATATGGTGATTACTATTAAATACACTCTCAAGTTTTTACTTGCCCTGAATTTAATTTAATCGTATGTCAATTTCTCAATATGAATAAAACTCTTTTTCCTTTTTGAAAATATACAGTATGAACTGTAAAATGTAAAAGTTTATATTTCTTTTTATGTATAGAACATAAATGTTTTTATTTCCTTAAAATTTTATATTATATATTTTATACCGCTAGTATTTTCATTAATACTTGTTTTGCTAATCTAAAAACCAAATTTAAGAATACTCTTTTATCAAATTTCTTAGTTTTAAATTTTTAATGCTAAGAATGACTAAAAATCAGTCTATATACATATAATTAATTTATTGATATAAAAATAAAAAATTGAATGAAAATTTTTGTATATTCATTATAGATGAGTAAAAGGATACTTAAACTAAAAAATACATACATGATAGTATAGTTCTTAGCTCAAATACATGCAAAAATTTGTAAAAAAAACAGTTAAAATATATCTTAAAAAGAATGAAATCATCGATGAGATATATACATTAAGTTAATTTTTTCTTAGAAAACCCATATTTTTATTATCTTAATATAATATTTGACGGTATACGAAAGGATTGTCATTACTCGGCGTGTTATCAACTTAAACGAAGATATACCATACATAGATAATCCAAGATACAGGTCAAATACATTCTAATGAATTATATTATAATTTATCACTCTTTTCTTTTGGAAAAGTTATTACTATCAGATACATGTTTCATCAATATAATATATCCCTGCTTAAAATAAAACTATGTAAAAATAAGTTAGAATTTAAAATGTTAACATAATTTAATATATTCAAGTTTAAAAAGGTTGTCTAATTATTTCTCAAAAAACGTTTCTTGCTGATTGTATTATAAGCAACATATCTTTTTTATTGTCGTAACCATCGGATAATAACTTGGAATGAGTAGGCGAAATTTACTTTAAGTAAGATATACTATTTATACTGTCATGAAAACTATAAATATAAATTTTATTTGTTGTTTTACTTATAGAGATATGTTATATACTGGTGTCGATTTCTTCTAGGAAGACTGCCGGAATATACACAAAACATAATATAATCTAAGAATACATAACAGGTATAGTATATCAGCGTGTCTTTTGCATTGAGTTTTCTTTCTTATTGTGAAATACAATTATATAATATATCGATTCGTTTATTTGAGAGAAAAAATTTTGAACCGAATTCTAATAGCAAATAAATCAAATAATAAATTTTCATCACAATCTTGAATTGATTTCTTGGTGAATATTTTTACAAAACTAAGTATACATAAAAGTTAATGATAAATGGGTTTTTGATTAACTTTTTAGCTTTATGTATATCCCTATCAAGTTATGATCTATGTTTCATTTTTAGTAATTTTTCTTTTGTAATTTGTGTTAATATATTTTAAAATTTTAGATATACTTTTTACATTAACTATAATTAGATTAAATAATTTTTAATTTGTTTATATTCAGCGAACTGATAGGAACGCTTAATTTGTCTATAGAAATTTTTCATTATAAACATACGAATGTTATGTTCAGATTTTGAAAATTTAATACTTTTTTTTTATTTTTGAATAGGTATTGGATATATTGATATTTCGTTATAAAGAATAAACGGAATTTTATAATTTTTTATGTGTAGTAATCTTCTCCAGGCCTCAATTTCAACAATTTCATTTGAAAAAATCGAAATTCTTATAAATATTATGTTTAAAGTATTAGTCAATAGAATAATTTATAACATGTTTGAATTTCAATATGTTAGAATAGTTAAGCTGTTAATATATTACTCTGGCAGGATCAAAAATAATAAATAAATTAATATTAACTTTTTTAGATGAAACAAGGCATATAAATCCTTAAAAATTAGATCCACTGCATTTTTAAAATAAAAAATACTTTTAAAAAACCTCCTGCGACGGATTTTTTAATCATTTATTTTAAATTACCACGTCATTCCTACCTATTTTTTTTGTATGATATCAAATTTCTTTTGTTAAAACTAACGTCAAATTTAGCGGAGTTATGAAAAACTAATACAAATTTTGTCCATATTTTAACATGCATTAAAAATTATTTTCCTTACAATGGCTGTTTAGGACACATTTTTTAATTAGCTACTCGTTTGTTCTGCATTGATTACTTTGTTATTACAATAAATATGAAAAATCTGAAATATTTCTCATTCGTAACTACCGATCGGGGTGGGTTGATATATCCATCTGTAGGGATTTATGTTTTGCTAGGCTTCCGTTGATGTTTCCAATGCAATATATCTGAATGAACTTATTACTGAATTATTATGAGCACATTGTCTTCGATCGATATTTCGAACCTGAACGGAAAAAATCTGTTACTTTAGGGATATTAAAGAGATACACGTGTTAAACGTGGAAGGACAGTCGCCTATTATTATATATTTATTGGTAGTTTCTATCTCCTATTGATAAAGAATATTTCTATGGATAAAAAAAATAAATTTGAAAGTGGCGTGAAATGGGTTTCCATAGCCCTAATAGTCGACTCCTTAGGTCAACATACGTGCGTCGCTTGCTAAACGCTTCAGCAGTCATAATGCACGACAGTATATATATTTTTTTCGTATACAGAACTTCATTCCAAAGGATTAGTTTATTCTGCTTAGAAATTAACAATAGAATTAATATATTCCTTTTCTATAATACCTTAAGTCAGGTTTTGTGCTGGATGGATTATGTTTTCCATCGCTTCTGCAAAAAAATCATGGAATTTTTTAATATTTTTTTAGGGTTCAGGGTTTGTTGAAATATTCAAAGATGGTGTGCTGGTTGAAAAACATACTTACTCTTCTGGACCTCTAGAAGAGTTCGATTGGTAATTTTTAAAGAAAAACGTTTTATAAATTTAATATAGGATTAGTTATCCTACTACATTATACTACACAAGTTTTCGTCTATATTTTTACTAAATATACTAAAATAGCCCAATCTGACTTGTACATTTTAAATTTTACCACAAGCATAGTCACCAAGAGTGTATTTAACATCAAGAATTTTCAAAGATTTCGAAATTATTTCTTGGTAACAAGAGAAGACGTAAAAACCTAACATATAATTACATAAAATCTTTAGGGTGATAAGAATTTAGAATTCCATCTTCATTTACCGAGTGGAAGAATTGAAATCTGCCAATTTCCTGATCGACTAAAACCCTCTAAGGTTAAAATTGTTGAGATAGCATCAAACATCGTTTTTCTAACAGTGCAAGGTGAAACCCTGTATCTGTTCTCTGCTCCAGTACATGATCTACGATTTGTTCGAATCCTAGATAATATCTATTCATCATACCATATAGCTTCAGTGCAAGCTTATCATAACTTTCCTGGAATGATCCTTGCTAATGTAAAAGTGACAGATTCTAGCAATATTATCACATTAGTAACACACAATTATGGAGCAAACTGGATGAACACAACACTTATCCCGAATGGAAATGGAGTTAGTATTAACACCGCTTCTTTTTATTTACAATTGACAACCCCTCCTGAAAATACAAATTCCATGGTTATTAATGATGTACCGTGGCTTATGGTGAGTCACGGATATATTGGTCACGTAAGGTACCCATTTCTATCTCTAGATGCAGGGTTATCGTGGAAGAGTATGCCGGATTCCTTTATAAACGTAATTTTGAACCGTGGCAATGCTTTGCTTTTTGCTCCTGCTAGAAAAAATTTCTTGAAATACAGTGTTAACAGTGGTCAATCATGGATGCGCCTTCAGTTTCCATATAGAAAGATAATAGTTAGATATATTGAAAATATTCGCTCTTTAGTCGATACCAAGACACTTGTTATATCCAGATTTAAAGATCTAAGTGGTTACGTGTTTTCTGCAGTAGACCTTAAGCCTACATTGGGTCAGAAATGTAGTGACTCAAATTTTGAGGAATGGGGAAGTGAAATTTGGCCAGATAGCTGTTTCCGTGGTAAAAAGTATCTTATAAAAAGAAAAAGGTTTAACGTAACCTGCTATACATCAATGACCAACACTACTCTTGTTGAACACGGTCAATGTGAATGTTTAGATTCAGATTTTGTGTGCTCATATGGACACACCAGACTTAACGGGGATTGTGTTAGAGATCCTCTTTCCGGTTTATCATACGTGAACGAAACCTGTATATTTGGCACATTGAATAAATATCATGAACTCAAGTTTTTCAATATTTTTTTATCATAAAATTAACTAAGAAAGGTTAAATTAAGCGAAGACGAATGTGTTACCTCAAATCCACTTAGTCCAGATTTACAGAATAGATCTGCAACATATACCTGTGGCACAACTAGTATTAATAATAACTTAATTAATAGAATCATATAGGATATGACATTTTCTTAAGTATAATGACTCTGAACCAGATCTCAGTGTTAAAAATACGAAACAACGGAAGTATTTATGCAGGTATGCCCCTGAAGACAATACCTGTTCCTCTTAAAAATATTTATAATCCATCGATATTCTCTTTTATCTGGGATAGTATGTGTTTTGTTCACTATGAAAAACCTGAATTGATCGAAAGATGTATATTGTTTGATGAAAAGAAAAATACTTATGAGATAAAAAAGCATCGTCAAATTTCTATCGAATCAATCATTAAAACAGAATTTGATGCAACGTTTTCTAACATATATTATTTATCAAAAAATAATACCATGCATGTTACAAACCTCAATACAACGTATTTAGTTCCCATTTTAACCGGGGTTGAAGATTTCAGGATCTTCCCCGGTCAGGGGTATTTTGTAAAACTAACCTCATGTTGATTTTAGAAAAATCATATTTAAAAAATTAAACAAAGATTCTTTAGTGGTTTCTAGTATGGACGGAACCATATTATCTGAACATCGAATTTTATCATCAATAAAAAGTTTTTCGTTTAATACCCACTCAGGTACACCCTGCTATCTGTCCACAAATGGAACTCTCTATATTCTTTCTAACGGGAACTTCACCAAGGCAAGTGTTATGATATAAAAAATTAATTTTTAGCTTAAAACAAACATCAAAACGGGTTTGATTGAATGCGTTGGGAACTACTCATACATTGCCTCAGGGAAACTTCTCCGCTTATATGATAGTTCTTTTGAGTCAGTAGATATAGGTTTATTCGCAGACGAGATACAGTTTTTGCATGTGCATGAAACAACTAATGGTTTGAAATTTGCTTAATAAATATTATTCTTAATTAGATAGAATGTATGAATGTGAAAATGCATGTAAGGGGAGTATTTGTACGTTAGGGAGGAATAATACAATTAAATGTTTATATACGAATGAAAAAATTGTTGTAAACACAACTCCAAGTTTAACTTCAACCCGGACTCCCAACTCATCTGAAGTGACCCAGTCTTCAATAAGTATAACCAAATCCAGCACTACACAAATAGTAAAAACTACCAGTTTTAAATTAATCATGTTATGTGATTATTATTAAGAAAGAGCAATTACACTAAAGAAAAAATTACTAATAATTGCTGCTATTGTTTTATTAATATTATCCGTAGTTATGATCTCATTTTCGGTGTTTCGTAACTGGCAATCGTTTCGTAGATGTTTTGGCAGAAAAAGTGTTACTATCATAGAAGGAAACGGTATATTTGTGTTAGTCATTTAATTATGATTAAGAAATTAGTATGAAGGAACTTCATATGTCTGTAAAGAACTGTATTCCTGTCATAATCGAGGAAGAGATAGCATTATAATATTTAACTAAAAATAATACTGATTACCTATCGCATGTTTTAATATATATACATTTTTTAAGACCTTTACGATTTCGTTTTTTACATTGACTACCATGATTATTGGAGGCCAAGTTCGCGGTATTACCTTCAATTTATTGTTGAAACAAGATACGTATTAGTCAGTAAGGTAAGTGATTACGAAAATAATTGGCATGGCTTCAGTTATTTACTATTTTAGAAAAGGTTTTATCTGTTTTAACAGAAAAAAGGCAATCCAATGGTACGTCTAAAAAAGTCACTTGGTTCGGCATAGAAAATACGACCCTACGACTACAAAGCATATTGTCCAGGGCTAATCCACAGAGGTTAACACTCTTACACACCAACTAATAGAACAATATGTGTTACAACGTCCATGAACTGAAAATTGCTGTAATCTTCCAAATATAGGGGATAAACAAAGGTTAAGTTTCGATTCCAAAAAAATATAGGCGGTACCCCAAGGGATAAGAATCCGTTTGGATATAACTGGTAAAAACAGAAAACGTCATGTATCGTAGAATAGTTGTCACTCTTTTTTAGGAGTTTTTGGCCATGGCTTAAATAGTATAAAAAGAAGAATAATAACACCTTATTAGTAAATATACTTCTAACACCCAAAATCAAATTGCGCTTAATTGGCACATATACACTATAATGTGGTAGAATTATTAAAAAATATTATTTTTTTAAAAACAGAAAGCTGATTTTAGATAAAGGGAATTCTGTAATAATTAAAAATTACCTACTATTTACGCAAATGTTTTATAACATAACTTCTTATGTTTACATATTCAAATGTCTTTTAAATTATTTTTACAATATTTTAATATCTTGAAGAGAGTAAGAATCGTTTTGTTAAAACGTTTCGATCAGTTTTTCCTTGTTTTATCAGATAAAAATTTTGAAATTAATTATTAATGAGTCATTTTTTGTATCTAAAGGATATGGTAGAATTAATAACTGCTTGTTAGACCGGTTTTACTGTTTAAAATTAGTCATTGGAAGTTAACTCATATACGATAAAATGGACTATTTTAAATATCTAACTTGAACAGGCTTTATAAAAATTGTATATTTGCACCTCTTTGCAAATATGCCTTAGATCAATTATGAATTTTTGATACTTTTTTTACTTAAAAAGAATAATGCATCGAAATCTAATTGAATTAATGGTCTAATAATGTTTTTGCGCTACCAATTTTTTAGAATATTAAGATGAAATGAATTGTTTTCAAGGATAAATTTGTAAAATAATAAATTGATAAAATTGTTGTTTTAGTTTTGTTGTTGTGTTCAGAATATAGATTTAGCTCTTGCTTTCTAACACAAATTTGTTTGAATTTTTCAATGATGAGAGCATTCATTAGGCAATGTGTTTCATGGATTTTTTTTATTGATTTTTACTTATTAACCCATTTTTAGGTTTAATTAAAGTTATCACAATTTTTTACAATTTTAAATATGTCGTTAAATACAATTACATATTGGAATAAAATTTTATTCGTGGGTTTGACCTTTATATAAATAAGTCTAACGTATTAATTGTAAATCAAGTTAGCATGTAATGTGTTTAAATATATCCTACATACTATTTGTCCTTATTTCTATTTATGTGTTATATTACAATTTTTTCCTCTGTGTCAATGTTTCAAGGCTCTCTATTTTTTCGATTCAGTCCGGAAGAAATAGTTGCAAATTCGAATATAGAACTTATGACGAGGATTTATTATAAATCCGAAAACTTGTCAAGTATCATCGGTTACAAGGGTTTGAAAATTCTGGATTTAACCTCTTAAATTGATGTTGAGCTACGTCGATTCATGTTTTAAATAATTATCTATATTGATTGATTGAAGATTAATTATATCAATAAAACTTTTTTGTATCATATATCGGGTGATATACAAATATCTTATAGTTTCGTTTTATTAACTTATCTAGAATATTATTTTTGTGGTATATGTACACAGCAGGCCAATCATGAAACCTTCGGACGTATATGAATCTTTTGAGGCTTCTTGTACGATCCTCAATAATTCAACGAAGACGTAGGTTCTGAAATATCGAAAAGTCATTTATAACAAATAAAAATAAAATAATCTGCTATTATAAATGGTATAGAAACCTATCCATTCTCGTTCGCTCTATGTTTTTGCTTTTGGGGGTAATTTTTCGGAAACTAATCTTAGCTAACCCTTACCTGCGATAAGTATAAAAGCATTTTTGGTATTTTATTGCTGCATGTTACTATATTTTAGAATTTTTTGCATCAATAATGATTTGAATTTTCAAATTTTGAAAAATAACTAAAATTTTAAGTTATCATAGTCAGGAACAAGGAAAACATGCAGCTAACGCGAATGGTTCCGGCTTTCCAGTTACGTCGTTTTATGTCGGTAGTTATGAAGTAGTTACCAGGCCCTTTGATTATAAATATAAATAGTTGTGGCCCGACGGTCTCATATAGATTATTTTGGGTATTCAGAATCATGTATATTATTATAAATATTTAATATAAGGCTGGAAAGGTATAAAGGAATGCCCACAGTAGTAAAAAGGGAACAAATAAAGTCAAAAGGAATCAAAAACGTTTATTAATTTATAATTGCAGTAACGCATGCTGATAATAAACATGTGTGACGAAAATTAATATTTATGTCCTTATATAATACTTGTATTAAATATGGCACAGATGTCATTTCAGGGTATGGCAATAATGTTTTGAAATGAAAAAGAAATTATTGATTAAAGTTGGTTTTTATTGGGAGTGACTTTATTGACATTCAGTGAATAGAGCTGCTTCCAAATTTCGGCTATATGAAAAACAGTAATAGTTTTAATCTGCTATGAAAAGCACCTTTTCAAAAAAGGTTATGCACCTCAATAATTTTTTTCTACAAATGTTATAAAGGGTAGTTCAATATAATAATAAAATATCACAAACCCAAAAACATAATTTGACAGAATATTTAATTTGGGAACTGTTAAAGGATTAGGCTTATCGAGGTCAATAATCAAGATTAGCTTAGGAACAACTAACGAAAAATATTATTTGATGAAGTTGAAGGAGATGGTTATCATCAATTATTTTCCGAAACCTATTAAAACATTGAAGGAAAAAATCAAGAGTCGTTAAAAGTAAAAAATTAAAGTTATTGAAAATTTTTTTAATAAATCTGCATTTATATTTTATTACCTAAAAATAGTACTTTTTGTGCAATCTTTTAGGCATTTTTTCGAATATAAAAAGTGATATATGCTCAATTTCATATTTTATTTTTAGTTGAAGGATAGATACATTAGAAAGTTATCGGTATAAAAACCCCTGGATAAAATATTCTCTTGTATATATTATCAAAATAAAGCCGAGATAGTATATTGAACACACAATATATTCTTCTCCATAGAAAAATATGTTCAAAAATGCGATTTTCACTAAATTAAGTTAGTTCATTTTACCTGAATGAGGTATCAAAGAATCTAAAGTTTCACATTCATCAGTTCTTTCAAGAAGATTTTGAACTACTAATATAGGAAAAAACCTTACGAACGCTCTTACAAACATTATTAAGTATATAATACAAAAGATTCTTTTATAGCTATTCAGTTGTATATCTCTTTTAGTTTCGTTATAATAGTTTCTTTTGACTATGAACATGATGCTAACAGCCAAAGGGTTAATAAATAGGCCTACTAATCGAATCGTGCGTTTATTCAAATATTTTTTTACTTGAAATAGGAAATTGGATAAAAATATCCATAAAAAAAATTAAAGATTTTTTCTAACAAATAACACTTGTTTGATTCTAAATAGTGTACTACAACGCCGAACCGGATTTCAATTATGTGAATACTTTCATGAACATTAGAACTAATACAATTATTAATACATTCTAATATTTACACCTATAATGGCAAATATTTAATAAAGTATTTCTTGGATAAATCCAAGCGGGTCAAACAGCCAACAAAAATACATCGAACATACATTCCAAATCTTAAAAATCTTCCCACAATCCCACTTAGTAGGTGAGCCTCCATGAGTGAAGCGCTACCTGCATTTATCATGCCCCTTTTTAAAAGGAATTCGGATAAAACCATATAAAGGTGCATCAATAGCCCTAAAGAAAAATTTTTACCCTCAAAATTGTATAAATCATCGCAAATATAAAAATTCTTGACTCGTATAATCTTTTTATAGTCTTACAAAACAAACTAAAGTGTGGAGAAACACAACATACAAAAGTAATTCAAATTAGTACCACCAAAGGGAACAAAATTGGGGTAATCAAGACGATCGTGTACGCTCGCGGTTTAGACTGTCCGGGCCTTGCAAGCTCGGCTGGAAGCTGGGTGGGCGTATTCATCTCCCTATTGTTGTTTTCCTCCCAATTGTGTGCAAATATTGAAACAATGAGTAGAGATGGTTTCTCGAGCTTTAGAAGGTTTTTTTATTTGATTAAGTCATTATTATTATCTGAACTAGAACTGGTTCGGTCTTTTCCGGAAATGTTCGTTATCATTACGTAAACCTTGGCTTATGGCAGTATCTGTCTATCCATAGTCATCGATATTTTGGTACCAGGGTTGTCAGCTTAGATGGGCGAGGAATATCCGCTAGTTGAGGATGTTTCTAAGTATAAAATGGTGGCAAAAGTGGGCCACGGAACCTTTGGGTTGCTGCTTTAGTTGTGTCTGTTTGATGTCTTTTAGACTAGTGTTTAAAGCTCGACACAGAGATACTAATCTTACAGTCGCTCTGAAAAGTTTTTTGTTAGAAAATGAAAGTGAGGGAGTTATGAATTTTTGTGCATATTAACGCCAGATCAGGTGCCCATTACCACTCTTAGAGAAATTAAGTTACTTAAACAGCTTCAACATGAGAATATTGTATCACTTATTGAGATCTGTAGGCAAGAAGGTAGGTGTTTGGAAATATACGGGAGATAGGCACAGTTTCGAAAATTTAGTGTTTGTGTGAATGGTAGCTTCATCGCAATTAGATCAAGCTTTATTGATGACATATACATGAATATAAAGTCTTCACCTCAAATATATTAATTTGAATGGTGTTAAAGATCTAACTTTTACGAAACTTAAAGCTACTACAAGAATCAGTTCATTATAAAAGTATGATTAATATTGAGTGAAAGCATATTTAATAATTATGCTGGATGCGGTAATTCTTTTGATTCCGTCATTTTCAGCCATTGCATGATACTGACGATTGTTTTGTGACTTGCCTAAGCATTTAATGTAAGACGAATAGTGGATTGCTTAAATAAAGGGATGAATAAAATCTAAGAATTAATGTGACTTACTTTTGAATAATATATATTTTGTGGACTTTATTTATCTTAGGTTTTAGTTTGTTTCAATAGATTTTGGAAAGCTAGATGAAACAAATGTTATAATTTTTATATAAGGAATGTTTTCGGTTTTGATATTTCATCAAAACTAAATTTGATAATGAAGGATCTGTGTGGTTTTATACTATATGTTTTATTGAATAGAGTTAAAGTTTAAAAAGTGACTTTTTGTTATATATTTGAGCTCTAAATTCGGTTTTTAATTTCATTTTTAATGCGTTGTTAATAAAACATAATTTCCTTCTCATCAAATTCATTATAGAATACCGTAAAGGACATGGATTTAGCTTTTATGTCAAAGATAATATTTAATAATAAAAAAATTAATATAAGAAATATAATAATTTGGTTATATTTTCATATTTTTTCAATTTGACCCTTAAATCTTCTAGGTAGTCAGGATAGACTTCAAATCGCCGTTTTATCCCTTCTATCTATAGTTGTTACTTTTTTTGTTTGAAGTTGGGTAAAGATAGTTTGATATGTATATGAAAATTGAGTAGTAATTTTCATGTAGTACTAATTGATTTAAAAATTTTTACGCTGTTTTTTAAGCACAAGTAACCTAAAACTTAATAATATGTTATCGACCAATTGAGTGCTATTTAAAAGGTAGTTTATTTTAGACGTATAAGTATTATGATTTTTAGCGCGTGAAATAATTTAAATATTTTGCATTTATGTTTTCAAGTTAAACTCTACTGACTTAATAGTTATTTTTACAGATAAAAAGTAAAAATGCGTACAAAGTATGGTATTTTCTTCAAAGTTTATTAAAAAACACTATCATAAAAAGATCCTCTATTAATCTCTTTTCTCTGACAAGTAGATTAGCGTCCATAGTGTCAAGTTTAAGGGTACTTATGTCTGGCCTGCATCGTGTTTAAAATTATTAGTATAATCAAAAAGTTGTTATAGAAACACAACCGGGTCGCAGATTTTAAGCTATGTTTTCAATCCAAGCCTAAATTTACAGTGATTTTTCCATATTTCTAGTATATTAAAATTGAAGGGCATGGTTAATTTAAAAAGTCCCTTCTGTGGCAAAAGAAAGCCCTAAAATTTGTAAAAAGTCGATAATTTATTGCATTTATGATTCATGCTATTTAAAGCGTTTCTGTAGATGATGATTTGTGTTTACCTCGGAAGTTGCACAATCTTTGGTTAGGCTTATATGTTTTTGTTTCTAGTAATGTTATCCAATATAAAAAGCTTTAGTTATAGTTTAAGGCTGCTTACGTCGATAATAATTTTAAAAGCTTGGTTCTAAGTAGTTACATACCTTTATCGGAACTTATTAGGAATATTCAGTGTTGTATTTATCGTTTTCAGCTTTTTAATACTTTCTGCAATTTTAGATAATGGATGCAAATAGATAGAATCATTTTCATTTTTTAGATCTGTTCAGCAGAACATTTTATTTTTCAGCCATGTTCACGATAAATAACATTTTTGTGTTATGAAATCATTAAAAAAATATATGAGAGGTCCAATTATTCTGAATTACTTTTAGTTTCGTTATTGCTATAATCTTTTTTTTATCTGATACATTTTTGACAAATTCTTTACTATGTTATTCGACTATCTAAAGCCGTGAATTATTTTTAACTCTTGTTATCTTATCGTATGAGTTTTTATGTTCATTTTTATTTTTTAATTTAGAGTTTTTTGGTGTAATGTATGGAATAAGATGTTGACAATTTTAGTGAAATATTAAAATTACGCCTTTTAGATTATTTATAAATTTAGTTAATCTCCAAGTGATTTATGATCATTTAGTCATAGTTTACATTCCTACATGTTTTTTTATATTATGTTCGAATCAGCGTTTTAACGTGATAGTAATATGCTATATATGTTGTTGCGATATTATTTTTAAATGATCGTAACTGGATAATAAATTATTTTTAACTTTCATGATTTGTGTACTTATTTCATATATATTAGATGAATGGTTTTTTATGAATCAAAAGAATTTAAGATTATTTTGCTACAGCTTAAAAGCAGGTTATTTACTTAGGAGGAATTATGGTTTTTCTTATTTTATATTATGGAATGACTGTTAGGTATTTATATTTTGACTATTAGAATAATTATATAATCGTTAAACGAATCTGAAAGTTTGCATCTTTGTCTATACAATAAATTTTTTTTCAAAAGATTTCATTATATTAACTCTAAAATTTTATATAGAGAGTGTATGTATAGATGTATGCATATAAATTTATTAATTTTAGACTAATAATATTTCTAAGTATTAATTAAGAAATATGAGAAAGATAACGTTGTTTTGCCTACTTTCCAAACCTTTGAAGTGATAAATTTTTAGCATGATTAAAGCATATGCTGCTATTTTACCATCGAAACACGTCAGTTATAAATTAATCATAATCGCTGTATTAGTTTGAATTTAAAGTAAAGCTTTTTATTTTGTTTAATTTTTATTTGAAGTGGGGAACAATTATTTTTTTCTCGGTTATTGCAAGATTATTAAATATTTGAATTACTTTTAGCGGCGGGACTTTCCAGTGTAATCGACTACAGTATCTAGATATCTATTGTGGCTATTAAAAATTTAACGGGGCTTCACGGTTGAAGACTACGAGGGGATGATTCAAAATTAATATTCTTAATAAATCGATTGGTATAAGATTAACTGATTGAAGTTTGTTGTAAGTTTATCGTTTAGAATCAAGTTGCTATATGATCATCTGAACTTCTTTTGCTATTAAAATTAATGTTCCTAGCGTATCAAAATGGTTCACTTGTGTATATGGTGTACCCAGTCATTTATTATCCTTGTTTCATTAATTTCACCTACTTCATGATAATTTGATATCAATGAGTTATAAACTTAATTTATTTTGTTTATGAAAAGAATTGAAGATAGATCTTTTTTTCTGGTCAGGATAGTATATTTATACTTCTGTCATGCTATTCATGTATTTATTACAGTATGTACTCGCATATAAGACAAGTTTAGAAGTACAAAATATAATGCTAAAATCAGGAGGTCGGTTTATATGCGAGTATATACGGTAAATAGAACAAAACAAAAGAATTTTTTTTATTAATATCAAGATGTATTATTTCTTCTAGTATGTAACATAAAAGTGAGCATTTTACATCTTCACAGTAACAAATTTCTATGACCAAAAATATGCGGCAAGATTAGATAAGTTAAGTGTCGGCTTATATACGGGTTTCTGAAAAACTGGCCATTTTAATGCAGTTTTAGAGGGTCGACATATATGCGAGTATATACGGTACCTTTTTATTTGAATATGATGCTTATATACCGTTCAATCTTTTAAGTTATAGTTCCGTTTTTGCTTCAATCATTTAAATAAAGTATAACTGATGTTAAACATTTTTGAAATAATAAAATGTTTATATTTCTGGCATATTTTTATGTGATATTTTTTTTTGTTTTAACACTATAAAATTCAATAATTAATTGTTATAAAGTATTTTGTTTTCAAGTTATGCCAAATCTAAAAATTTATTTTAGATAAATGGTAATAGAGTTTTATTTAATATATTTTTTACGAAACTAAAGACTCTTCATTGTATACTAGCTAATTGTTCGAATTTTTAATCTTTAATTCCACAGGAGAGCT
>LDMZ01060737.1:0-17895 GCA_001455285.1 Sphaeromyxa zaharoni
ACGTCACGCTCCGTGTTCGTTTGCCATATTCAGACTGGCAAACTACCACGGAAGTACGGCAATGTTATATTTCTATCACCATCCTTTTTCTATAAAAGCCAAAAAATTAATAAAAAATTTATAAAATATAAAAATAACAATTTTAAAATGATTGAAATAAACCTAAAATACCTCAAATATTATTTTCCAAATGTTTTGAAGGTGATATATGTTAAAAACTTTCAGATATTTTCTAATTTAAACTGCTGGTTATCTTTAAACCATATAGAAAATACGGTTAAGGAAAAATTAGAAATCAGATTACTTCAAAAGTAAAAATTTTTTCTACTCATCTCAGTTAACGGCTGGTCTAATGCTGGCTTAAAAAAATGTGTATGAAACTACGAATGTATCACCAGATCAGTTTCACTCATTTTACTGAGCAAGGGTTGTTTCATTCACAGAAATTTAATCTCATATGCACGAAAAAATTAACAAAGAAGTAGAATCACAGAATCCCTTTCGAAAAAAAAACTAAAATATCATTATTCCAATGCTTAAAATTATTATTTGACCAATTTCCAAAATAGTAATATAGAACCGCTATTTTTCTTAGGTGCAACACTTAAATCCAATGTAAGATAGTTTATAAACTTTAAAAAGACCTGATAAGAGTAAATTATGGAAAAGTTGGAGACTTACATCCTGATTTATTTGGCAGTGGAGCAATCAACGCAGCTTAAGATGTTAGATATGACATTCATTCACTTTGTCGTAAAATAGATTTTCTACCATTTTCTAGTTATATTTATAACCACCCTAGTTTTTTTCACAAAATTAATGAGATATTTACGATAAATAGACTGTGAAAACAAAAGTGACTTGTTTTTTTGGATAGTAATTACAGAAAATATTAATTGAAAATTGGGTTGCCTATGATATTAGGACACTTTTGGTTTATTTTTTCCAAAAAGAAGAACCAAATCATTTACTAAACTGTTATTTTAAAACATATTTTTATATTTTGGTTAAAAAATAGTCTTGGTATATTATCTGTAATCGTTATATGAATCCTATAAATTAAAGTAACACATACTCAAAATCCTGATCAAGGACAAAACTGTTATATAAAATTATCACAGTAAAATAAAAGGCTTAATAAAAAAATATTTGAGGTAGTGAAACAATAAGCCCAGAATTTAATCAAAAACATATTTTATTTATTACAAAATATTTTCCTATAATTTGGTTAATGTAATTATTCAAAAAAGAAGCACTTTGTTATGCTTCTTATTTATCTATAATTAGAAATTTAAATTTAATTAAATTTTATTTAGATTGATTTGTTCATATGGTTTAATAAACAATCAAAATATATATAAAAAAAATAATTCAATTTCTGATAAATTTCAAATCTGGAACAAAATACATAATTAACTACGAATTTTAATTTTTTGTTGTTTTTAAATTCATAATTAGTTGCTTTAATACAATCCTTTAATAAATTAATATTGAGCTATACAATTTAAATTCTATATCAAGCGTAACTTTTTAGTCTACCGTATACGCTCAAGAATGCGTTGCACCGATTTACAAGACGTAATCCAGTCTGTGATTGACAAAATAGATATTTATACATAACCTGAATATAGGTTAAATTTTATAAAAATATGATGATTATTTTTTATAAACCTTTCCCAAGAAGTCCAGGTTTGACTGAAATATTCCAATGTAAAGCTCGATATCAAAATAATAAAAGTAATTTGAACAATAATTTATCATTTAATATAAGGAATATTGACTCTTTCAGTATTAAATCTAGTTTTTCATCAACTCATTAGATATTTACATTATCTATACTTTCATAACAACGACTGAATTCTACTTTCATGTCCTTCAGTTTAATTTAACTACTTCGGCTAAAGCCTGCATTATAATACCATGACTAATCTGTGCCTATGTATACAAGTTATTAAAAATCCAAAAGTAAGATTTATAAATTTGAGATTGGGATGAAAACTTAATTTTGAAAGACAAAATAATCTGCGATAAAGGCTTACATAATCAAATTTTAATAAAAAATCTCGCAATCTTCATGAATTATTTTCATTTTTACTTTGTTCTAACATGGATGGATAAAGAAATAAATTTTTTGAATCTAAATCTGCAAATATAGATGTAAAATACATAAAGTTAATGTTTACAAACTGTTGAAAATTGATTATTTCATCTAAGATTGTACTTTTATATTGGAACAGTTAAATTATCATATTGTTAAAAAATTTAAAAAAAATTTTTTATCGCCAGTAATTAAAGGGTTTGATATCTTAAAAAACAGCAGGAGAAATTAAATTTTTTATTAGAATAATTTCAAAAATTAAATCTGAAATTTATTTTATAAGAACAAAAATAATCTATTTAATTTGATGTATACAAATGATGTGTTTTGGTCATTTCTTCGTGATTTTTTAAAAACACTGAGATTGACACCCAAAATATATTTTATAATTCCTGATTATTGCATCACTGAAAAGAGCAGTTATGTATTGGGGATGCCGGCAACTTTACCTCTATTTTGTTCATCCTGGGATATTAAATTCTCTCAAATCAAATTGTCCTTATTTATATTAATTCCAAATATAAGAATTGTGATTTTAAAAAGAAAGATAAATTTATTAAAAGATATAAGCGGATTCAAATAATTTAAATATTATACATAATAAAATAGTGATAACTGGAAACTATACTTATCCTTAATTTAACAATTATATATATATATAAGTAAAATATAAAAAAATTAAATTATTTAAGCCCAATAATAATGAACTGCTTTTATATTTAACAAAATTGTTTGATAATAAAATTTATCAAGTTGAAATATCAGAAATAATTGATCGTTTACTGTATTTTGTAATCATGTTAGTAATACAAATTTTATCAAACATTTTTGCATAATGTCCTTAAATACCATTACCTATCTAGAATATACATTTTATTTTTATACTCTTAGAAATACGATTTATTTTCCCACGTATCAATCATTATTAAATCAAAAATTGATATAAATATTTTTATGGCACTTATTAATCAAATATAAATAATTAATATGAAAACCATCAAACACGTCTTTGGTTACACTTTGATATAAAAAAATTATTGAACATATCAGTATACAAATACATCAATACTTATCTCTTAAAAATATAATTAAAATGGTTACCTATGTTTTCAAATAACTTAGCAGTCAAAAAGATGTCATAATTTAAAATTTTTTCTTATTGACATTCCTCCTTTACAGTAATGTTACATTTACAGCACTAAGTGATTACGATTGAACCATTCCTAACTTACATCGATTTAGAATATAAAGAATCGTTTATAAAAATTAATCTACCAATATATAGGATTTAAAGCATCTATAAGTATATAAAAATTTGGTAAGCTTGAAAGTAAATTCCAAATCAAGTAGTTTACCCAAACTCATTAGGTCATAAAATCTGCTTAGCTTCTTATTTATAAAATATATGCTGGATTTCAAAATTTTAAATAGTTATTATGAACTCTGTTTGAAGAAGGAGACATTCATAATTAGAATAAAATACAAAAATATTATCATTATTTTTTAAGCATGTTTCCCCAAGCCTAATTTGGTTCTACCTGTAAAATTTATTTAATTTTCAGACGGAACAATTCAACCGTTTGAATTAGTATAACTATGCATAATATTTAATAATAGCTTTAAATATGCCTCTTCAGCTTTTATTTAAAAATTCATAAGATTTCATATTAAATTGGAGTATTTAAAACTTTCCACAATCATAACACTACAAAACTACATATATTATTCCCATTCATTATTTAACTTATATATTTACTTAATTGAAATCTTTTATATTAGTTTATTTTAAAACAAATTAATGGCTGTGCAGTGAAAAAGATAAATTCAGTAAGAAAATCAATAGATATACATGTAGAAATATTATTATGTTGATTACGTAAAGGTATAATAAATTTTCAGAAAAGAAAAATTGAAATGACTTGAATACTCTATCCAATGAGTGATGATGCTTCCTTTTTAACAAAAAAAATAAAGTATAAAGAATACAAGATATAGAAATGTTTTACATATTTTATAAGTGTAATATTAAATGATACTATTGTATTCTTACCAATTTAATATATTAATATAAACATTCGTTGTTATTTGTATAAAAAGCTTTAGGCTAATAGTTTAAACGTATTAACATCCTCAGTTATAATATATTATTTGATAAATGTATTCATCAATTTTTGAAATTCTCCTAACATATATGACAAAGAAACGTTTGGAACTAATAGCTGTGCCATATAGAATATGTAGATAATAGCATCAAAAACCAACAGAAGCCAGAGAAAATTCATTATAAGTATTTTGTTTATATTTAAAACCTTTTTTTATTTTTTAAAACGTTTTACGGAGTAAAGAATGTATAGTGAAAATTATCAACAACAACTTTATTATTATGTTACACAAAATTAAATAAAATTTATCCTGAAAACAATTGCTAAGTTTGTGTGATCATTTCAAAAGTGATTAGCAATGAAAATGCATTGAAATTAACAAATAAATTTCAAAGATTTTGAATGTAAGAACCATTACTTATATTATAAGTAGAAGGCTTGAGTTTTTAGAAGGATATTTTTTAGTAATAATATGATAACCTTAATTAAGAGTTTTATAAATTTTTGTGATAAAAACAAGTTTAACAGTTCTACCATTACAACTGATGAAAATTACTTTATCTAGAGAAAAAATTATATATATTACGGAATTCTCTATAATTAAATTTCTTTATTTTTGTAGCAAAAGTGTATGAATCCAGTTATGAATGTATGAAGATAGTTACTATTATAATATTTATTATATTTTTTTCTTAGAAAAGTTGACAAATGTTTTTAATTTACAATAAGGTCTAGTTGAAAACAACTCGCTTTTTATATCACATGGGAATTAAATATTAACATTCAAAAAAAATAAATCATTTATATTTAAAAAAAAGTGTAAAAAACTACAATTTTAATCGCCAACATATAAAATTATTTACTTTCGCAATATTTTTTATTCTTTAATATTTTTTATGATTTTCATAACAAAAACTACATTTATCGATAATTCTCCTGGGTCCACAAAAAAACTTAAGAAAATTTTATAATGTAGTTATAGTAACCAGGTAGATCTTGCAATATGTTTAAGGTTGCAGGGATCGCTAACAAGATATTGTCAAACTTAGTATCTACAAATGATGAAGACTTTTGTGGGTCCTCCTCATACGCGTTTTCACCATCAGTAATATATGAATCGCTTCTATACCTAACGCTGGTTTCAAAAAATACAACTCATGCCGAGTTAAGTCAACTTGTCGTAATTCTTTATCTTTAAAGCAATTATCTGTTCAAGCTTGATGGAATTGATAACCACGATGATGCTGAGGAACTGCTAGGTTTCCTTGATGATGTTCAAAACAATGAATGTTTTGCTTCTAAAACTTTATGGGGTAGATACATAAAACTTTATGTAACACAGGAATGGAAACAAGAGATTGATGATGGAGGAAACTTGGCAAGGATGATTGACTTGGAAGTTGAAACACTGTCCAAAGATGAATTCTCAAATTTCGGCCAACATTTGCTCGACTACCTGAAAAATGTACTTCACCGTCCATGTAACAAGTATAATATACAAGTACCAGAAATAACAGATGAAAATGATTTTATATGTTTATGTAATGTGATAAACTTCTCCGCAAGATGGGATTCTGAGTTTAATCCTGACCGCACATCCCCTAAAATATTTCATGTATCAGAAGATCGGGTTGATATAGTATAACCTTAACTTGTTACAATAAAAAAATACAGGTTCCTATGATGAAAGGAATAGTCGGAGTCCGGACATGCATTGATACCGATCTGAACGCCAGGGTAATCGAAATCCCATGTGAGAACCCGGATATATCAGCGATTATCGTATATCCAGTAAAGGGGAAATCAACATTGGAAGATGTACGCCACAGAATAAGTGTATAGTAAAGCTTCTAATTGTTTCATTAATTAAGGACCTGTCATTTGATGATTGGATGGCAAACATGGATGAAGTGGACGTTAACCTAGAACTTCCAAAAATGAAGATTTCAAGTTATTTAAACCTTAACGTATGTCTAAAATCAATGGGGATTAAGGAGCTATTATCATCTGAATGCAAAGATTTCCCATCAAAAAAGACGTACTGTACCCTTGCAAATTATTCACATCTGGTTGGCTTTGAAATGAACGAAGTAGGAATATCACAGAGTTTATCATCCAGATCTACACGAACTACTAGGTTTCTCTTCATGGACTCAAAAGACCTACCACACTTCAAGATAAATAGTCCGTTTATGATGTTCATTTATAGCACAAGGGCTAAGTGCTGTCTTCTAGGAGCAGTAGTGAAAAATCCATACGAAAACTTTTATTCCGCATAAATTTTTTACATTTAACATTTTTTTCGATTTAAAATACTAAATATCGGACTATTGATAATACTTTAGATCTTATATAACAGTTTAACTTTTAAAAATAAATTAAGCTATAATCTGAAAAAAGAATTGATGGTGTGAATTAAATAGCACCAAAATAAATTTTGTTCTTGCAAATTGGTTTTCTAAAAAAATTAAAAATAGCCATTAAAACAAAAAAATGTCAGCCCAAGATACAAAAACAAGACAATCATAATAAAAAAATTTTAATTGTTACGTATTTATCATTTATAGAAAATCTTTTAACCGAATATAAATGTGCCAACTGATCTGTCCTATAATAAGAATATACCGCCCTAACCTACGACTATTGCCGTTTATATACAAGTACCGACAGTTACCCAGGCCCCTTTCGATAGGTTCTGACGCCATCCGACGACCCGGATACAGGCGGTGTCAGTGATCCAAAATCGCTGTCCCCGACGCTAAAATATTTTAAATATATAAAAAGGGCAATAAGAATTTAATGATTATTATAATTGTGCAAGTGCCTCACGTATATTTCATTCAAGAAACTTTTTGAGATAAATATATCTATTTAACAGAATTACTCATCTCTTGAAAACTTGTATAAAGAATAATTTATATATTAACATCAAATTTAAAAAAAATATTAAAAATTCAATCAAATAAGTACAGGGTCTTGTAATCATCGTAAATCAAATTTAAAAATTATAAGTTTCCATTTCCTTTATGATTCCGTTGAAAACTCAAATTATTTAACATTATTAGTGTAAATATTAACTTTAACATATCGTTATATGGTTAAAAATCAAAACCTTAAAAATCTTTCAAAATTTCTACTTTATTTTTAGTAGATGTTTTAAAGTTTAAAAAACCAAATTTTAATAAAAAATTAATGAATGAAACATTTCATATTTAACTAAAATCTTGATGAATTTGAAGAGTATTAAATTGCCTAAAAAACCCATTGTGACAAAAATAATATCCATATTTTAATAAAAAAAGGATAAAATATTAATTTTACAGACTATATTTGACATTATAGAGGAATAAAGCGTCATATTTCAAAAGTTTGATAGGATTAGGTAATCAAAAAATTGTAAATAACGTCACAAATGAATAGCTTTTATGCTACTTTAGAAACGGTAGGTTATGAAACCAGCGATTCCAAATGAATTTGTAAACAATAGAACACACTCTTGGTTTTTTTAAAATGAATAGCGACTATCCAAAATCGTTAAATCATTTTGGATTGGAATTTCTACGAGAGGAAGGTGCGAATCAAGTATGGAGTAGAGATATACTTGTCTGTTGTAGTAGCATATTCAAAGGACTAGGAATGATAACCCTTGGATCATGTAATAGATCATATCGCCAACTTATAAAATTCCTCTCCACTCGTAGAATAAACGAATCTGGAAAAAATGAGGCAATGAAAAACTTGTCAAAATTACTAGCTACAACCGGATACGCTATGCTTGAGACAAAATTATTTCATTCAGGGGAAGTAAAAGTAATTATTTTTATTTTATACTTAATACTGCTACTAATAATTAGACACATTAATATTGGGTTTAAACTTTAACAACATAATACAAATTAAAACTTTTTTTTTTAAAAATGACTTAGGGTAACCGATTATTTCATTATCTTATATGCTTTTTATTACATTAATTTGATAAATTTTACAATAATAAAAACAAAAATTTGATCATTAATAAAAAACCATCAAAATTATAAAGATATTGCATAATAAGTTGAGATTTATATTTTTGTGAAATTTTCAAAATTATTAAGAATTTATTGTGGTATAGATAAAGACAGAAGCAGCATATTTAAAATTCCAACAAAAATATTTAGATTTTCTACATTTAAACAATTATATTTCTTGTACACTATGTTCAGAGGGTTGAATGGGTCTACTTTCTAATATTTTTCTTTTTTCCTTTTCCACCAGTATAGATTGAACGCTAAATAAAACAAGTCCACCAATGGCCCCAGCAGCAGCTATGCCATAATATCCATTTATCTAATTTAGTAAATTATCAAAAGAGTTCAATATACAGACTTGTTCATTCCCGCTGTATAAAGAGCAGAACCTATATCTGCTGTCACTAAAGAAAGATTTAGCCCCGCAGCAGAAATGTTTAGAATAACAATAGGAATTAAGAAGTAAAATGTTGTCAAGCATATTGAAAAGGCAAGTAAAAGCAATCCTAGAAATTGTTATGACACATTAATAAGTTGAATAATATAAAATAAATAAAATTTTTCTTTACATAAAAGCCCAGTGCAAAACATGAACATTTTTACCAGAAACTTTGAAAAGGGATTCAAAATGCTATCCGATTTTGAATCTATAAAAAACAACACAGGACTTTTTTAATCAAATTTTAACCAAAGGTTTAGCTATTTACCTTTTGAGGGATTAAATAATAATTCAAATTTATTAACATGCATAATCAAGCGCAATAGTTTAAGAATGCATTTCTTAAATTACAACGAACAGTTTCATCAGATATTAGAAGAAATTGTATATAAATACTTCAAACAGAATTCATATAAAGGAAAATTAAGTAAATCATAGAATCGTGACAAATTGTATACTCCTGGCATACTTCATAAACTTTATATTAAATATTTATTTAGAGTAATATGAAACTACTCTTAACTTTCACAAATCTAATACATATTTAAATATTGTTGTTAGGTAAAAAACTTAAATTAAAATCCAGTGTAAAGAAAAAGAAACATACTATTATGACAGATGCTAAGACGAATAAGCTTTTTAAATTTTTACATTATAAATCAAGTACAAATGCAGGAATAACGTAATGATCTCATGGAAATCGTAAATTGTAAAGGGTTAAAAGGATATATAAAACAAAATTCAGTGAAGCGTTGAATAACCCAAGTCGAGTTTCAAAAAAATATCGGACATGCTGCACAGTGGAATCTGTCAATACATAAAAAATATTACTAATGCTGTCAGAAGTGTTCCAATCAGCTTACTGTCTACCTAAAATATCTTTGAAGCTTGATTTTTCTATAGATGAACATTTATAATACTTCAAATTAAATCTTTTTATTCTAAACTAAGCCAGCATAAAAAAATTTTGGCAAACAAAACCTGTCAAATTCGGAATCAAAACGATGATTACATAGTTATTAGTGATCTGAACAAATTTTTTCTTCAATAATCCGAAAAATGGCCCAAGAAATATCTTCTAATACCCGAAAAACGTTGTCTCAAATTAAAACTGAGATGTATAACTTTGATTGAATAGTAGAGGCCAGATAACTCTTTACATATTATCAATACATGAAATTAAAAAAATAAATGAATTTTTTATATTAAATTTATTTCAAATTGACTGATTTTTGAAATATTTATATTTTTACGCTTCATAAAAATATTTTGTATCTATTTTAATAAAAAAATCAATAAATTTTTTAAGTTTATATATGATTCACGTCTCACTTGTATTAAAAAAATGATAGAAAGAATAAAGAAAAATATAATTGCTAAAATGTTGTAAAATTTAGATTATATATTACCACGACTTTGAGTAATATCAATCTCAATGATTAAATTTTCAATTATTATATAAATTTAAACTGAACAAAATAATTGTATTACCCCTCAGAATCAATTAATAAAGGAAAAAAATTACTTCATATTTTCGGAACGATGGAATGTAGAGGGTTAATTTCTCTATAATTACAGTTTATCGGATTCCAATAGCTTCCAAAAATTCAAAAAAGAGATGAATCGAAAGAAATAAACTTTCATAAAAAGTGGTATAATTTATTATTAATCAAATATAATATGAATGTAATCTACTTTTATTATAAACATCCAAACAAATTAGAAGGAGCTATTGGGTATCGTATCAAAACCCCGCAGTCCCCCTTAATATATTTGAATATATCAGGGGAATATACCGAAAAATAGCTATGACGTAGAAATAAAAATAGAATGCAATATGATATTGATACTTTACTGCAAATACGAGCAGAACCATTCTATTATGAATAAGGCTGATTTCTATGCATCAATATGGACTAGGTACGATATTCTCTCAAACAAAGGTGAAAGGAAAATGATTTCAAATTTGTATTAAAAAAATTAATATCGTCCGTTTATTGTTCAGGAAGATGCACTTTGATATAAAGCTTTAAAAAAGTCATAAGATAGGAAGTATTTCTAAGATTAAGAAGGAAGCCTTACAAATTAAGTCGAATAATATGGTGTCTCCAGCAGAATACTGATCGTAGAAAGCATTATTTTTCATACATAAGAAAGGAAAAAACCATAGTAGAGCCCATGTACATTACTTATTCTAATATCCACCATAAATTCATTTTTTCCACCCTAACGCATAACGAAGAATCACTTCCAAAAAGATTGTTTTTAATATAATCATCCAAAAATGGGAGATAGTCCAACTTTTAACTACAATACCACTTTTTTTTTATTTGAGTCGAATTTTTCACCTTAAAATTCTGTAATTTGGCTTGAAGCAGTAAGATTTAGTGCTTGAACCATTGAATCAAAATGTTTATTGTCTTTTTGAGTTTTGGTAATCTTAATTTCTTGGAACAAAACAATCGTTAAAATGTAATAAACGTAGTTATTAAATTTTGACTGCTCAAAGTAAAGCATAAATAACGACTAACGGGCACTATATCTGTGCTTCATTAGGTTTTGCTATCCTGTTTGATGCTAAAAGAAGAAAGCGCTTAAATTAATAATTTATGTCGATAAATTCATCCATTTCTTTATTAAAACAAATAACGTAAGTTAAAAATTGAAACAAATTTCCATGTTCTACCCATTTTACTTTGACACATTTTGTTAATATCAATATAAAAAGCAAGAAAAAAACAAGATTAAGAAAAATTATTAAACCACCACAAGTAGGTTTTCTTCATTCCTGGCAAAGAAACGGTGGAGAAGAAAAATCCTTAACCCGTTCGGGACCGATGGATAAAACTGAAAATCATCAAAAAATTTGAGTCGGGCTGCGTCTCATAATACTTTGAGAAGAATTTCTTTAAGATTAATTACATTACCTGTTTCTAATTTGAAAATGACGTTATGCACATTTTTATGTTCTAGGATAGAACTAAAGGGGATTAGTTTGTATGTGTAATATGGAAAACCCTTGTATAGTTGCTAATACGGCACCGTAAATACCTATATATGACAGCCATTCAACATTTCCTCCAAAATTAACCATTTTTTCAGTAAAAACATTCGATAACGAATAAAATATTGCTCCAATAACGACCATTATATCTCCAAGTAACACTTTATTTCCTAGCATTGATACAGAATTATCATAACATAAATCTACCAACATTTAATTGAGAAAAGTCATCCTTTATATCAACTATTACAATAGAAACTGATCCAACGAATGCAAAGAAAGCTCCAACATAGTGTAAAGGCTTAAATTTTCTCTTCATAATAAAAATTGAAAGTATCATAGTTATTGGGATCCCAATTGAATCTATTAACTACTGGATAACATTCATACAAATATTAGCAACCTGGACGCTACTTACAGATGTATACTGGTAGCTTCGGACCATACAATAGTTTCCTTCAAAATCTAAGACAGCAATGATTAAGTACTTCCACCATCTTGATTTTAATCTTTTTTTAACATTACTGCTTCTTTTTATGTAAAATGGAATAGAAAAAGATGCGAGAAGGAAGTATGTGACAATTACTTGAAGAGCAGGAAGGTCAAAATTATAACGGGAAATTAAAAAATCAGTCGTGATTCCAGTCCCCAAAATGCATATACTACAGATTTGGGCAATAATAGAATACTTTATCAATGCATTCATATCTTTACTGCAGCATATGGCAGATGTAGATGATGCGGTCGATGGATTGGTCATGTACCATAATAATTTTATAATTTCCAAATAAACTAGTTCCTATACATCACGATTTCTATTGTTGCAATTGGATAATATAATAATCTCAGTGCTATTAAAAATCATTAATCGTGCGTATTCATCGGTTAATTCACAATTGTTATTATATTATGGAATTCCGTAAGGGCGTCCAAAGATTTTTTAAAAACCCATAAAAATAAAAAAACTTTAGGCATTATAACTTTTCTATTTTATATAAGGTTTTTAAGCTGATAATTATATTACAAATCCTTTAAGTATGCTTTTAATTGGAATTTAACTGCTTTTTAACTTTTATCTTGACCCATACATTTAATCTATAGAGAAGAATAATTTTTCAAGTAAATTAATTATGAGCTTATGTAAGAAAATTAATAGTTTGGAATGTGAGATTCTTTGCATTACCTTCACATAATACAGACCAAACTTTATTTACAATAATTTCTTCATAACAAAAAGCCTCTTTCCAGTCATTTAATTCGTAAGTTTACGAAATCCTTGTAAAGATAATGGCATTCGATAAAAGATTATTCTTTATTATTTCAAAAGAGTAAATTTTTTACTAAAAAATCTTACCTTCGTCATTAAATTTTCAAAAACCAGAAAACGGATGGAAAATGCTACAGGATTAAAAAAAAATTTTCTCCTCAAGTTGCTTAATTTTCTGATCTAATATTCTAATTTGAATTGTTAAGCCAAAAATGAAATATCAGATGCAAACTGTAGAAAAAAATAACTTAGAAGAGTAGCAAACTTTGTACAAATATTTACACTGGAGATTTGATTGAGTAATATATGAGTGTCTTGTAAAAATAGACTCAGTGATATTAATATTTCAAATGACAAATAAAATTACTGCCCTAAAAATTACAATAAAAATCACGATCATACTTTTGTGACCTTGTATAAGTGGAAAAATTATTTTAAGCAACATTTACTTAAAAGAAATTTGTGAAGAATATTTTATTGATGTATAAGCTTTCCGGATTTTTTTAAACATCCTTAAATAAAATAATAAAGTTAGTAGCCCAAAAAAATTTAACAGAGATTAAATAACTCATTTATTTTATTAATCAGAATACTTCTTGCTGTATGAAATCATCAAATAGCTATTAAATTCCCATAGGAAGAAATCATAACTCTTGTTTAAATAAACTCTGCAGTTGAAGACCAAGAGTTTTTAGCTATTGAAAAGCACAAACATTCAAGGGCATTAAAATAATTGAATAGAACAGCCTAAGTATAAAAAATTTGCAAATATTAACATATAATGAGTGATTATAATAAAAAAACGTTCTAAGAGAAAATAATAGTTTTGTTGTTTTAAATAATATACCTGTGTTCATAATAATATTGCTATTTGAGATAATAAACTTCTATTCCTTTCAAAAATCATGTCACAGATTAAAAGATTTGATTACTGAGATTTCTTCATCAAAAATAAATATGCGTGAATTTAAACATTTACATCCCCATTCATTTTGAAAAATCATATAGCTATTAATAAGATGAATGGTAAAAAATATAATTTCATATGGAATGAATTTCTAATATTATCGACATTTTGCATTTACTGTTGGACAGAATAACTTTTACAACTTTTAAGGTGCTATCAAAACAATCCAACGTTTATGCAATAAAATATACAATCATAATTAATTCTAAATACAAATTGTGATTATCTATATAATTGCCTCATTGTTCCACGCCACAACACATGTTGACCGCCTCTTGAACATAGCATGATTTTATGCATTTTAGTCAGTATCTGGCTTATATTATTGCTTGTAAAAACTAAATAAATTTATATCATTTTTAATTCCACTTTGTAACTTTTCTGGTAAATGTTATATATATAGATATTAAGATAAAAATCTTCCATGTTGCTTTTCATGAAGATTATTTTTGGACTTATCTTCTAAACATGATAAATTTCAAAAGCGACGTGATATGCTGCTCGTACAAATAAAATAATTGATTTGAACTAATAACTCATATAAGGTGATTACAAATTTCTGCATGCATATCCTTATAACATTATCAATATGATCCATAACCAGTCTCTAAAAATTTTACAGCTGCTGATCTCCGCTTTCAAATTTAATACGTCATAGATTTCCACCGTAAATTTTACATTTTCCGCTATAATTATTATTCAAAAATAAATAGATAAGCTTAGGTTATATTAGATTGGTGTAAAATCCAAGTGCAAAAACTGGTAAATTTAAGTGATGCCAAGTATAATATATAAAATATTCTTTTATCCTTTGGAAAAATCATATTGTTTACTATTAAGTCAACACTGCAAATATGATGATGAAAATCAGTGATAAAAATTATTGAAATTGTATTAATATTAAAAAAAACAAGATGAACTTAGACAATTGAAATCAACAGCATAAACTGATATAAAATGTTAATGAATTAATATCAATTAAAAAAATTACTACAAACTAGAATATTTCATAGACCCTCTCGACAATATAATTCAATTAATAATGAATGTTGTTGCTAAGGGAATACCAGGAAAAAGGTGTTTAACGTTATGTAATGGTAATGAAAACAAGCCTCTTACACTGTCAAGTTTAGAAATTAATATGAATTATCGAAATATTTATTGAAACTGTTATAAAATTATCTAATACTATAAATTTTGTTAAGTCAATCAATTTTTCATGATTTTATGTAATTATTGTGGACACTAATAGACTCAGAAAAAAAATTACGTGAATCTCCCGTTAAATTTGAGAATAGCTATTTTATGAATATAATAATAAAAATAAAAAAATCGATTGTACCAGAAGCAAAAATAATTTTCTTTTCGAATGTCATATTCAAGATAACTTCAGCAAATATCATTCATTAAAAACATTTTATACTATTTTAAAAGATGTTAAAAAAATAATTATATAAGTTTTATAGGTGATCTAAAAATATGGAATAACTGATAACTTATTTTTATATTTAAACATCTATTATAAGTATCGAGAATAGTAGGAACGCCCTTACAAGTTGTTATAAATTCAAAAAAGATTAAATATTTGGATTGGCTTATAAGTGGATTATTTGTCAAATGATTGGATCAAGTATAGAACGTGTAAAAATAAAAATCTAAAAATAGTCCTTTTAAAAAATAGGTTAAGTTCTAATTTTTATTTTCTAAAATCTTCTTCAAAACAAAATGATTAATATTTTTTAGTAGTATTGGCGTAGGGTATTGAGCAATTAGGCACACCGATAATAGGTTTAAATAAAAAAAAACGAATAAAAAGTTTTGTTCTAATAAATTTTTGTCAATAGATGTGTTATGTCTATATGAAAATCAGAGGAAAACATGTAAATGAAGTTGATTTGGTTTCATTTAAAGAATTTTTTAACATGGTCCCGACATATGTATTTTTGTGATTCCAGGCTTGTTCTCAAATATAAATTAAATTTATAAGTAATTTACCACATAGGGCTTTTTTGTTGCCTGATTTACCCTCTCATGTGGAATAGAAACCCCATAAAACATAAAATATATTTCATAAAACATATTTTATAATGTACATTTTAGCTATTATTAAAAGTCTTTACTCTGAAAGGTATGCCATTTTGTTCTATAATTATTGAAAATTCGGCAAGTATTTAAATAGCCCCTTTTATTATTAATAACATTTATGATATATTTATTTAGGCAAAATCTAAATGTATAAATGAGATTCATATTTAAAGAGTAATGCCTTTTCATAAAGCAAATGATTTTTCCATAACCGTGACAGCCCATGGCCCAAAAAACAATTTTTTATACTTTCTTGGGCTTCTATACAATATTTCATAACAAGATAAATTGCTGTGAATGCGTCTAAATCCGGAATTGTAACTCCAAACCCGGCGATTACGAGTTATATGGCCTATCACTAATCTCCACTGTTCTAACATTCTCACCATGTAACACTTAACATCACATACGCTACATTATCACTAGATATGGCAGTTTGTGATGCCATAAAGCTGCCAATATTGTTTTTATACATGAGTAACAGTTATAAAAGACACATTGAATTGTATCAGTTCGGTTTAGGGACATATACTAAATTAAATATTTCCAAAAGCTTTTAATATTGTTCTTGTTCATATAAAGCTTACATTTCATCACTTGAAAAATGCTTATGCATAACTAGTTCCAAATGATCGACCTATTTTTATTCATAAAACTGCTCTCCATTTGAAATGCGAGTAGCCTAAACAAAATAGCTATCAGGACAATAAGGCAACAGACTTACAGCTTTGATATATAATTAGTTGTTGTTTTAACGCCTTGTAGACAACGTATTCCCCATCTTTCTTCAATACCTACTACTGATCCGTTGATGAAGTAAAACCAGATTTTCTTCTTTAAAGAGACGTATGATATTAAACTTGATTCTCTGTGAAAGTGAACATTGAGAAACATTGTTTGAACTAACTGTTTTAGTGGTGAAATATCTAGGAATAATTAATTTTATTATCACTTATTGTATTCTCACGTAATTATTCAATGTCTCAGCAATCTTTTGAAACAGAGGAACAGGTATGAAGCAATTAACAAGGATGATATTTTGAAAAAGGTTTAAAAAACTGAGTGAATAGGATTCGTCATTTAATTTTTAGTGGATTTTCCATATTGCTTCAAGATCTAATATGCAAAGCGACTCTAATATCGGTCATAAAAATGACCTCCAAATAACACTTTTCTGCCTCTCTTATTGTATACCTTTCAAAAATATAATGTTCCATAAACGATATCAAAACTGCATCTGTTGATAAATATTTGAGTAGCTTTAAAATTTAAACAATTTATTTTATCTGACTTAAAAGAGATCAATAATTTTATCAAATTCATAATGCTTACAACCAAATTATTTATCATCAAAAAGTAAATATATTTCCATAAATTTGAACAATTATTATGAACAAACTTTTGTTTATCGAAAGATGTAATTTTTATTTCATTGGAAAGTTCTAATTTGATAACTACACAAGGGCGTACGAATCAATGAATAATTTTTGTGGGACGGAATATAATTTTTAATATTTCTGTTTGAAATAAATTTCAGATTCTGTTTTTATATGATGAAGAAATATTGTCTTGTTTATTGAAGATATCA
Source organism: Sphaeromyxa zaharoni (assembly GCA_001455285.1). Taxonomy (NCBI): domain Eukaryota; kingdom Metazoa; phylum Cnidaria; class Myxozoa; order Bivalvulida; family Sphaeromyxidae; genus Sphaeromyxa; species Sphaeromyxa zaharoni. Next base: position 17,558 of record LDMZ01060737.1, read on the forward strand.
TAACTTTACTTTCTATAAAAAATCACCCCAAATTAATTTTATACTTCAATTAGTTTTGCTAATTTTCCCCTCACTTAGGTTATATTTCATTTAAAATTGGCAGCATATAGTCTTATAGGCTTTCTGTTATCTTGTGCAAGCTGAAAGGCGGGTTTTTTATTTTCCTGCCAATTGCTCCCCACTTTCGCTATTTTAAAAATTTAAAAATTTCGTGTATTTAAAAAAACGTAATATAAAAAAGGAATAAATTAAAAGAATTAATTGATATTGTGGTGAATTAAAAAATACTGACCCTTAAAATATTTTATTCAATATCCAAAATAAATCTGTGTGTATAA
>LDMZ01060753.1:0-11183 GCA_001455285.1 Sphaeromyxa zaharoni
TCTATTTCGTGCATACGTTTTTTAGAACGGTATATACGTAGTAATTATCATTTTTTGAGTTATTTTTTAAAAAATGAGGCTGATCAATTGGTCTCACTTTTTAGACTTATAATCTATGATGAAAACTCTTAAAGTAGTTGAAATATTGTTAGAATGCTATAAATGGGCAGTCGTCGATTTCTAAATTTTATGCTACAGGTTGATAATATCTCAAAAATCAAAATAATTGTCAATTTTTTTAACGAAACATTTGATTTCCTCGAGAAAGTCTGAACTTGCAAAAATCTTATTCACCTTGCTAAATCTAGGTAACTTATATTTTGAATAATTTAGACGGCTTTCTCCTTGTGAAAAATAATTTTCTTAAATATATGTTATTCTGTTCCATTAAACATTTGATCATCGAAATTTTGAGTATTATTTTTTAGCATGTGGTTTCAGTTTTTTCCATCTGGAATAGATCAAACTGGTGATGGCAACCGTTAAAAACTTTTCTCCCATGTAACCACAAGCTTAACTAATACTCAACATTTGGAGTTATAAACTTGATCATCTAAATATTTTTTCGTACGTAGTTTGTATTAATTTAATCGTTCTTTCATAGTTAGATGTTATTATGAGCTGAAGGCATTAAAATAATCTAAGTTCAATTTTTGTTTGATTACTGAAAATATTCTTCTGTCTTCATAATGATGTTTTATGGACTGCTAGTATCTACTATCATTGCTTAGTAAAATTGATTTGGTTGCCGAGGACGTCACCGAATATTTGTACTTTTTTTTATAATTATTAAAAGAAATTTCAAATCAATTTATCAACCTCTTGGTTCCAGATCTGATCTTAATGCCATAAAGTACTTACCTTTTTAAGTTTAATTTCTATTCAAATACGATTAATATTCGATACATAGTTGTTTTTAAAAATTATTTTTGTAATCATGAGCTTGTAATTGTTGAATTATCAACTCGTTCTTAATTTTCAATATCTAATTTCGTATTTTCTTTTTATTTTAAGTATCCCATCAACTGTATAAATGGTAATAATATTATATTTAGTCTGTTTAAATTAATCCTTTTGTGGAAATATTAACAGTATGTTATTAAATATTTTTTGATTATATTTCGAATCTCTTTCCGGCCTTCTTTTTATACTGAAATAAATTTTGACACAATGTAAAAAATAATTTTTCCGGTTATTTAATGAGAGATTAATCCAATAACGAGCAACCAGAAATAAAATATATTGATTACTCGTTCGTTCTGATTAATTATTTATAATATCCTCATCTCATTGAAGATCTGATTAGTAGGTCTTAATATCTTTTGCTCGTCTCTACTTTTATTGTTTTTGGTATAATAATTTATTATATCTGTGTAAAAAGTATGATGCTGCTATCAAGATTAAACCCCTTATTGTGAAAAATATTCTACCTCAATAATAACTATCTGATTTTCAATATAATCAGTAAAACAAGGTAAAGTAAAGTATTAATAAATTTTTGTACTCTTTTATGAAAAAAATATATCTTTGGGTAAAAGAATACGGATCGTGTTTATAATCTGTTGTCTTCATTATATCTTTATATACTCGATAAACATAATTTGTAAATTGTTTCAGAATTAGAATTTTTAAACAAATTATAGAATTTCTGAAGAAAAATGTTTATTTTTTAGATATAAGTATTTAATTTTCTTTTTGAGTACTAATTTTTTTTGATAGTATATTTAATGAAATATTTTAAAACTAACATAAGTATAAATTAAGATTTTTAATGTTTTTTTAATTTAAATAATGAACCTATTGTAGCTTTCTTGGCTAAATATTAGCTATCATTATTAAAAATCAGCAATAGCAAAATCTTTAAACAATATTTCATAAATTTTATTAACAATAAAAACTGGGGATAATGTTTTTTATCTATCCCTGTATGAAAGAATGCATGAAACAATTATCAAATGCAGAAAATCTCAGATCATCTTCAAAAATTAGGACTGTCTGTTCATTCTCTAGTTTGCAAAAATTAAGATATCTATAAATCATTTGAATTTACTCAAGGGAAAATCTTAACATATAGTTTTTATTTTGCGTTATCCGATTTATCGAGAAATGCATAATCGTAAATCTATTACTTTTTAATAAAATTTCTTCTATAAAAATTTGTTTACCAGTATTTATGGTATTTGAATAATTTTTAGTCCCTTTTGATTTACTATAATCATGTATTACAGTTCCCTTTCTGTAGATAATTTGTAAGCATTCTCTAAAAACCTGTTCTAAAAAGTTTGTTTGCTAAACTTCAATTTATATTGTTAAAACTTAATGAAATTGTGTTGTAATTACGAGAAAGTAGTTTTTAACGAGATTTTCTTATAGCATCTACATATAAGAATTTATAATCTTGTTTAGAATTCTTACATTCTAATTGGCTCCATGTAACTAACAATATTTTTTGAAACAAATAATTATATCAAGTCATATTTTAAATATTAAAATGAAATTATTAATTTTAGTAAAAACTGATAGCTTGGAATAAATATAAATACACTAATAGAATATATAAGCGTTTTTACAAATATTTTTGATAATGGTTACTTTACGATGATGTGTAAGGACATACTCCAAGATTTTTTTAATATTCTTCTAAATTCTTTTTAATGCACTAACCTAAGGCTTATCGTGTATGATTAGAAATGAGGCCACCGCAATTATATTTTATTCAATTTTTGATGTTATAAAAACTTTTTACATTTAATATTTTTGATCCCGCAAAGTATCGAGGGAACACTGTAGCCTTGATGGAAACAATCATTTTTCAATACTTCAAGTATATACTACTACATGTTCAAAAAAATCTGATTTGAAAGTGTGTCATTCATAAATTGTCAGTTCTGGATGTAAATTTAAAACAAGCTGTATTGAATGTAAGGAAGAAGTGTTTGAGATCACAAGTATTTTTTTAGATTTTAAATATTTTTTTGTTCATTGTAAAAAAAATTTGCCATCATATGTTATTTAACAAATCTTGTATGTATTCTCTTATTTCTCTTTGAATAATTAAATAAAACGATACTGGCTCAGGGAAATGCTTTAATATTTGGCTGATGGTAACTCAAAATACTGAATATCTTTAATATTAAAATTTTGTTTTCCGCAAATATTATAGTTTTATGTAACCTTATCAATTATAAATCATAACTAAATTATGTTATATATTTTAGTGAATATTCAAATATTATTCCAGACATTATTTTTATAATGACTTTTGAGGTAGCATTTACCCAAATTTAAATTATCCCAGTGACGGGAATTTTGACAACTTGAACATGTTTAATCGGACACTCTCGAACCATTGCCATAAATACTGTTTTGTTTGCGTTTCCTTCTTCAATAAACCTTAGACGTAATCTGGAGTAATATTTTTAGTAATCAAGAAACATATCTTGTATGTATTCAACAAAATATTTAGTGATGAGACCTAGTAGTTGATTAAAAAAATATATTTATCGTATTCTTTTTAAGGTTTTATGTCGTTAATGTTCTGTAAAGTTTTTGATTGTATTTGACAAAATTACTGCACTTAATTCTGTATTACGATCCATATTTTGCATTTTTTGGGTATAGCCTAATTAAGTTAACGGATATTAATTTCTTTTGATTCTTGAGGTAGTGAAATATGACGTAGGAATCCTATTTCTATGTTTATTGTATTGTGTATTTTCATGTTTATGAAACTGTCTTTCGAGTTCAATAAGAACTTAACATTAAAACATGTTAATGATTTCTGTATGTACTAAAATTTTTAATTAAGAAAATAATATACATTTAAAGTTTAAGGTTGTCTATTTTTTGTTTCAAATAGTGTTAAACTGGGTTTATTATATATTTAATTATCTAAAATTTCTAGAGTTGCAGATATGCATCTTTTTGATCCTTTTTTATTAATTAATGATAGGACTGCCTGCTTGATGAATTTCAAGCACGACCCCAATTGTTCTCAAAAGTACTTTTTGATAGCAGTGATGACAATGATGAATATTACAATGAAGAAGCCAGTACCTATATATCTGCATTGAAATGGGAGGAGCTTGCAAAACAGAGCTTTAGTAAAAATGCTTCCTATGTACTTTTTGTAATTACTTTTCAAAACTATTTTAGTTGTCGAAAAAGTTTCAAAATTATTCTACGGGTCTATTATCAAAACACGATCCATACATGGATTCACGATCTAGCACTAATGAGCAGGATAAATCTAATATAAATCTTTTTAAACAGAAAAAAAGAAAAATCACAGATGTTTCATCCCTTCTGATGTCTGGAGGTATTCCAACATTTTTATCGTATTTTGGACTATTACTATTTTTTATGACTATTATAATTGTTTTTTTAGATATTCTTAGAAGCTTTAACTATATTAAATTACTGATCTTTATACATGGAATTAAATCGATACTGATAAATATTTACTTATTTTTTCCATCTTCGATAACATTTTAAACCTATCACTGTCCTCTTTGATTTTTCTTTAACACAATTTCTGTATTTTCGAATGTATTCAATTATGGATAACCGATCAAAGTTTATTTCTAAGGAAACCATCCAAGAATCACAATGCAGACCTTTTTAATTAAAAATGTTTTTATTTGACTGGAAAATTATTTTTGCAATGTTTAAGAGATGCGTTTTATTAATTTACGCATCTTAGGCAGTCTACAATCAGCTATGTTTTCATACTTAATGACTAATTTTATTCTATTTCAACTAATCTAATCTAAAATCTTTCAAAAAGGAACTTTTGAATTTCTTATTATATATGGCGGCGAGTTTTTAATTTTTTGGCACTTATAATTGTTTACAAATTATGATATCTGTACATTCTTTATATGTTTATTATTTTAGATTGATAGTAATAAAAAGAAATTATGCTTTCATGATTTATATAAATTTGTTTGAATTTAGCAGATGCGATGTTCTCCTATATATTAACATTAGATAGCACATTGGATTTTTTTCTAATATTCCCTATGTTAATTGTTCATTTTTGGATTAAAGTAATTTTAAATAAAACTAAGCAATAATTTCTCTTTTTACAATATTACAGATGCTTTGTCTTCTATTTTACTAAATTGTAGAATCATCAGCATGTTATAATTCAATACAAATATTTTGTCGCTACTACTTATGTAACGTTTTACGGAAAGGTTATGTTTTTAAAAATACTAGATCGAATTCACTTTGTGATTTTATTAAATTTCCCCATTTTTTGTATTACTATTGTTATCTGAAGAAAAACTATGAATTTTTACACTCAGGCTTGTCAATATAATGTAAATATAAATCCTATTTATTTAGTATAACTCGTGATATGACATCAAAAATTTTATAATATTAGTTTCTACCCTTCCAACCATATTAATCTTTTTTATTTTAAATTATTTCTGTCTAAAAATTGATCATTATTTTCTAGGTAATCCTTCTGATAAAGACCCGGAAGTATATAGAAGGATGATTAAAGCTAACTTAGATTTTAGTTTGTTCCACCTACGCCGAAGAAGAAAAAAAATCCTACCAAGGCAAAACCTGCTTCCAGAAATAGTTATTACACTCAAGTAGTGAAGAAGGATGTACCGAAAGTTAATTGTCATTTTTGTAAATCTATTAGTTAGTTTCATCGAGTACTCATGCAGTTTAGATCCAATAAACTGCTTAACCTGAAAAAAATCTCAAATGCATGTTTGAAGGAAGTCAAGAGGAAAGAAATACAAAGTCATAAGAGCGAATTAGAAGGAGTAAATATCGCTAGAAAAATTAGTAAACTGGTTTTAAAAAATTATCATTTTTGTTAAAAATTTTAGATTAATAATTATTGGCGTGAAAAAGAAAGAAACGAAAAACTTCTCCAAAGAAAAACTGAAAAAGAAGCCATCGAACAAAAGAAAATGGATTTGGAGCTTAATGAAGTTGTTTAACCTGTTTTAATTGGAAAAAATTAGATGAAACGACAACAAGCCAAACTTAATATGCTAATCACACAAACCGAGCTGTATGCACATTTTATTGGAGTTCCAGATGACGGTTTGATTTTTTTAACAATTAACAAATTCAGATCTACCTGCTAGGCCAGCCGACGAAATTCTAAAAACCCTTGAAAAGTCTACTATTGGGTCCGATAAATCTATTTCAAAACCAGTTACTTCTGATCCAGATCCTTCAAATAATGAATCTCTTTCTGGTTAAGAAAATTTATATTCAATTAATAATTTAGAAACTGAGCAAGCAAAGAAAATTGCCATGCAAAAAGCTTATAGTGCTGTGGCAAAACAATACCAGATGGTTCAATTCTTTTTTGTTTTTCATCTATAGGTTAACGAAGTTAGAAGTTCACATTTACCTGAACTGAAATTAGGATGTTTCATCTTACTTCCATTAATCTCATTGTATTTGTAGTGGAAAAAGGACTTGAAACTGTAAATGAAATATCGAAAATTGACACTGTTAGAACACAGCCATCTATTTTTTGTGGAAAACTGAAAAATTATCAGATTAAGGTATATTTTTCATTCTATTCAAATAATATGTTGAATTAATTTTATATGTTATTTTGACCCATTTTTAATTACGTAGTTTTTTTGCAGCATCTGGAATATATTCACAAACTATTGTAATATTTGTTAATGTTTGTATGAAATTTTATGAAAAACCACTTTTAAAATAAACAAATAATGTCAATATTTAAAGTTTTTGAAATTTAAAATATTTTATTATCCAATATACCTAGGGATTTAACTGGCTAGCCACTCTATATGAGAAAGGAGTAAATTGCATTCTGGCAGACGAAATGGGGTTGGGTAAAACTGTTCAATGTGTTGCTCTTTTGGCATATTTAGCAGAGGTTACAACTGTCACTTAAATTTATAACGTCTTTAGACTCATGGTCTTTGGGGTCCATTTTTTGTTATCGCGCCATCTACAACTCTCCATAATTGGCAAAATGAAATTAACAAGTTTGTTCCGGAGTTGAAGGTTACCCTGGTCATTATTTTGCTCTTTATCTTAGGTTCTTCCGTATTGGGGTAACATGGCTGAACGCAAGACGTTTCGAAACTATTGGAATAATGTTTTTGTTGTTGTGTTTTGCCTTAATCTTTCATAGAATAAACATCTTATTCAGAATAAAGATGATGCTCCATTTCATATTATTGTAACAAGTTATCAGCTGGTGACTTTCATTGGTTTGTATTATTTACATTAACAGGCTGTACGAGACATGAAATATTTTAGAAGGATTCCTTGGCAATTTCTCGTTTTAGATGAAGCTCAAGCTATCAAAAGCATTTTTAGTCAAAGATGGAAAACGCTGCTTACATTTAAATGCCGTACAAGGCTTTTACTTACTGGAACGCCAATTCAAAATAATTTAGCCGAATTGTGGGCATTGCTCCATTTTATTATGCCCACTCTTTTTGATAGTCATGAAGAATTTAACGAATGGTTCTCGAAAGGGATCGAGGGAAGAGGTGATTCAAAGAATTCTTTTGACACAAGTCAATTATCTAGATTACATATGATCTTGAAGCCTTTTATTTTAAGAAGGCTAAAGAAAGATGTCGAGAATGAACTTAGCGACAAAATTGAAATTAAAGTTAAATGTGATTTAACACATAAACAAAACGTACTTTATAATGCCATTAAAGAAAAAATTTCCCTGGAAAGCTTAGTATCTTATACGAGGCAGAATAAAAAATGTAAAATTGATTCGGATGACTCAGATGATGAAGGTCATGCTAATAATGGTGATCGGTTAATGAACCTTGTCATGCAATTCAGAAAGGTCTGCAATCATCCATTCCTTTTTGAAAATAGATCAATTAAATCCCCATTATTTCTAAACATTGATCCAATATATTTTCCGATTATTTCCATGAATAAAGACTTGTACACACTTAATAATAAATTAAATAAATTTCCCGAAAGCTGCTCTATTTATAATATAAAAAATGTTACTGAAGACTACTACAAAAGTACAACTAGTTGTTTCGATTTTTTATACTTTCAAAATATTTTATCGCCTTATTGTTTGTATGAAATGTATAATAATATTGAGGAAAGGTTTTTTTTGTTTATGCTTCCTTATTTCTGACAGGCTACACTATTATCGGAAGTTTCTTGACAAGGTTATTTTGTGGAATAATTTAAAGAAAGCCTCAAAAACTTCATGTATGGAACCGATCTATCACAGGTATTTTTGGTCAGATTTAATTATGAAAACCAATGATTACAAGGAAATGTCTCAATTAATATTTGTTACTCCTATCTCATATAAGGTTTTAGAGGACGAAAAAATATTCCGGATTATTAGATCTAGATATTTTGAAGATACTTCTAAACCACTTGATACAAATTTGATCAAAAGTGAAAATAATCAAATTTACTTCCCAATGTCAAACTTTTGTTTTTATAATAAGCCTGCAATCTCGTCTGTCCCTGCTATAATATCAAACAGAAGTGATTTTGTTTATGGGATATTCGATAAGATAAACATTTTTAATCAAGAAATATTGGAAAATATATATTATGGAAAATTCCTTTTAAGTGATTATAAATTTGAATTTAAATATGAGGATACAGCAGGACTAAACTTTTTAAAAGAAAGCATAGATATGTCACATTTTCGAATTCCAGAGATGAATGATATTGTAAGAGTTAGCGGGAAATTACTTGTTTTGGATAAATTGTTGCTGAGTCTTAAGATGGAGAATCATAGAGTTTTAATATATTCTCAAATGACGCGAATGATCGATATTTTAGAAGAATTTATGAATTATAGACACTTTAAGTTTATTCGACTAGATGGATCTTCAAGAATTGAAGAACGCAGGGAGATGGTTGAAATATACCAAAATGATGCATCAATATTTATATTTTTACTAAGCACTAGGGCTGGCGGTATTGGGATTAATTTAACTGCTGCAGATACTGTTATATTTTATGACAGTGACTGGAACCCTACTGTTGATCAACAAGCAATGGACCGTGCTCATCGATTGGGACAAACTCGACAAGTTACTGTTTACAGACTTATTTCATCAGGAACAATTGAAGAGAGAATACTTGAAAGAGCAAAACAGAAATCCGAAATACAACAGATGGTGATTAGTGGATCAAGTGCTAACTTTAAGACTAGGGAAGTAGTCTCAATTCTTCTTAACGACGCTGAGCTCGAAAACAGATTGAAAGCTAGAAAAGCGGAAAACCGAAGACGCAAGAGAATTGATGTTAAGGCTGCTGAAAATGAAGTGCCTGATAATTCAAACCTTCCTGCTGTTAATGGTCCAGCCTCTACACCATCTCAAAGTAAAAAACGAAAAGTAACGTTGTATTTTACCATTGAAATTTAAATTACTGATATAGAACTCAACTGGGGTTATGTTCTCCCCTTTCCACATCTCCGAAATCTTCAAAAAATCAAGTCACAGTAAATAAAGGGAATCCTAACGTTAAACAACACAATGAGGGAGGTAATAATCCTACTAACGATAGAAATTAGCCTAATTAATCATTTTTCCACTGCTTGTTAGTATTTATGTTATTATATGACTTATTGTGTCCATATTTGTACTTATATGTGCTAGCTATTCTTTAATACAATTCAGTTGTATCTTTGAGGGAGGTGATTTTGCAAAAAAATAAAATTTCAAACAATCAATGAGCTCTTGATTAGAACTTTGAAGTGACGTATTTATGTTTAGATAATTTGTTACTTTTATTTACCACTACACACTACTCTTAATCAAATAAGAATGAAATTGACTCTAAAATATTAAGGTTGCATTAATTTTATTCTACGTAATATATTTAACCTTCTAAAAGTCGAAATAATCATTTACATAGTCATTTGATGAAATTATTAGTTATGAAAAAATTTGTATTACATAAAATTTTAAATCCCCTAGGACAAAAATTGGCATTAAGTAATAATTGGAATGGTAGTTGACCCGGTTTTTATATTATATCTTCTTGTATCATCGTGGAAAACTTTGCCCATAAAAAAGTACTTTGTATCTATCGAATCATACTGAAATAAATTTTAATAACGTATTAGTTCAAATTCATTATTAATAAAAAGTTAAAAATTATGATATGCATACATAAAATCAATTAATCCTTAACTGCTGGGAATGTAAAAAATTAATATTTGGAATGACTATACGATAAATAGATTAAGGAATTATTAACAAATCTTAGTTCCAATTTACCATTCAATTTTTATATAAACAATTAAAATATTTCATACTATAGGATAGGAACAACTTCTGTACTGGAAAAACCGAAAAATGAAGTACAAATTGACCCTGAATAGAGTGTGGAAGGTAAACTTTGAGTTTATGCCATTGAAGTATTTTTGATACTCCATATTATTTTTTTGTAAAACAGGCTGAGTTCAAGTTGCGATAAATCAGCAACAAAAAAATTAATTATTTTCCAAATTTTAGTTTTGGCTAACTGATACCGTAGTCGCTAGAGGGTTTAATTTAAATTTTAAAAAAATTATTATCATCAAATACATTTACCTTGACAATTTAAGCTCAGTTTTGTATTTTCATGATAAAAATAACTAAGATCAGTGATTTAATGAACTTCTTTATAGCAAGAAATTTTTAGATAAATTAATTTTATGTAAAGTACAAAATATGAGATTTTTATTTAATTGCTACAACGAAGATATATTTGAAGAAATTAGATAATCAAAAAAAGGTAATAGATGGTTAATATTCTCATTATATATCAATAGTTTTTTCTTAAAGTCCGAATCCATTTCACAAGGTAGGCTTGTTAAAAATACGATTAAATGTTGGATATTTCGTTGTTTCTTTAAAAAGTGTATTCACAAAGTCATTATTATAATTTTTATCTTTCTCTTTTATATAAATAACAATGGATTTTATGAAAGATCTATCAAAATAAGCGTATTTCGAGTTCAAATTGAGAATATGTTCAGATTTTGATAAATGATATTTCATTAAAACATTTTTAACAGTTTTTGAATCATTCATAGCACTTTCTCGTATAGAGATAAAAAAATAATTATATTTGATGGAAATAGAGCACAAATAATCAGGTTATTTTATCGAGTATAATAAGTATGGAAACTTCTAATAAAAAATTAATTCATAATTACTAAAATT
>LDMZ01060790.1:0-15327 GCA_001455285.1 Sphaeromyxa zaharoni
GAACTCAATAAAAATAATTACTTATTACCGAAAAAATACGAAAATATATAGTTATAATTAATGTCGGGGCGCATGCGCCACAATATGATATGTTATGGAGAACGAACAGAGTCTGCTAGTGCTATCTGAGTGAATAAACTAAAAATACTTATGATTTTTGTGGTGCAGATGCGTCACAGCTAACTATTTAAATAATAAAACCGCCTTTTGGTGGGAGAAGTTTGTTTTAGTTTATTGCTCTTTAATATAATGAGTATAACGCCCTAACATGAATTTTGTTCTCCAAAACCGTATTAGAACAAAGAATCAACAAGGCAAGTTAATTCATGAACAAAATCCATGTTTATTAATTGACTTCCTCGACTTCCGATACCCCAAAGGTTACCTCAATTTTTAATTTCTTCAAAAAAAAACTATTTTCCTTCTCTATGTTTCGTTATATATGATGTCATTGATGTGATGGCATTTTAGATCTTTCACAAAATAAATACATTGAGTTCTTGGATTTGTGCTACACATGTTTAACCTTAAGTTAACCACACTGGTTTTATATTTATTAAATACAACAAGTAGATAAAAATAATAATTAAAAATTAATTCCTGATTTGAATGATTAACTCCATCATTTGTCGCTAACACCCATTTCATTAAAATTGTCAAAGGCGTACAGTTACAATATTTGTGGTTCATTTATCTTTTCTAGTTTGAAATGGACAGGCATTGTTAACCAATTTCGAGACAAAAAATTAATTATTTGACATTTTGGACCCCTAAAATAAATGCTTTCATCATATAAATGTTTTTTAAACTCAAAATTTTATTTTTTTACTTCTGAACTATTCGAAAATGTAGCGTATTGTGGTGATCTGGACCAAAAGGACATATTTCTCAGCGGTTCCACTTAGAGGGATTTATGGTGGAAATATCAACGGGTCACAAACACCCAGTGCTGAATCTACTCCAGATTTCAATCACCAAACTTCATGAAAAAAGGAAAAGCTGAAATAAATATTAAATTTTAGCTAAAGTAAAATGTTACCATTTAATTTTTATTAACCCATCTCGGGTTACCTTTTATGGACAAATTTTGTAAGAATTTGTTTTTTTTTACGTATGAAAACAAATTTATATCGTCAGAGCTTAACCTCCCCACAATATTATTATTTGAGAAAATTTTTATTACATATCTAAAGAATTTATAATTGAAAATTAAAATTAAAGCATCCGTTTATTGTTATTGGAGCTGTGTTATAATTTTCCTTTATGCCTATGCCTATGGAACTTCAGCATAACCAGGAAATTAATGCATGATCCGCGAAATATTGACCCATTTAAACACTATATAGAACTTTGTTAGAGAAAGTAAATCAGGTCATGAATCTTCAATCTCTATTTAGAGAAAATTCAATAAAAAAAACTGATTTTGATCTAAAGTTGAACCTACCTTGCGGCTGCCATTTATTAGCAATTAACCCTTATTTTTCAAACATTCAATTATTATCCAATTAAACTCTATTAAGAGTCTATTGAAACCAATATTAAGATTTAAAAATAATAATCGATTCAACAACACTACTAACTGCAACTATCAAAACATTATTAAATTATGTCTCTATTCTCGTTGATTAAAATGAACAAAACTACCTCTTCTATAAAATCGGATAGGGCTTACATCATTAGTGCATATACTTATAAACTTTGTCTTCGGCCAAAAGCTGTTATTTGATATAGGAATCAATTCGCTCTGTGCTGGTTTAGAAATACTTTAAAACAAATTAATGAAAACATATTTTTAGATAAAAAAGAGATTGGAAGAAAATTTACTTCAATAAAAAGAAATTTTTCAACATTTTTTGCACGAACATTAATATATAAGAAAATTATTATGCCTAATAGAATTTTTGTTTCGAAAAATTTATTATAACTGTATTTCACCAGCGAGTTATTGGACAATCGGTAAACATTTGCACAATCACAAAATCATTTATAACAGTATGACATCTAAAACGAATACGATAAGTAAATATAAAGAAAACGATCTAATTATCCTATTACTGGGTCTTTAATAGTTAAAAATTCAAAAATCATCTTAAAGGATGACGTCATTAAAATTTTTATTATTCTATGTATATCAGGCTTAATATATTTTCTTTATTCCGGCTCTGTGTAAAACTATAAATATTTTTTATATCTTCTATGGGTATGTCTCATTCGATATAATTTTAAATCTAGTAGAATATGTCTTGACTCAAAAATATTTTTTCACATTTCTGTTTAACATTCATAATGGTACTTTAAAAACCATCAAAGTAAACAATTCAAGATTTACATAAATAAATGATACTGAAACTATAAAAAATGCTTATCACTAAATAATTTTAGTATTTTAAATTATACAACCAAAAATTTCCATTTTAAATCATTCTAAATTATCTTCTTAACAGTTATGTGGGTTTAGTTAGTATTATTTTTATAAATAAACTGAACTTTTCATACGATCTATCTATGTTTGAGTTATTGAAACTATATAAAATTAAAATTTAAAAAGCTACTTTGGGATTCTATATTGTGCATATTTAATTGTTTGAAAAATAATTATGTAAAAAAGATTTATTAGAATTGCTTTTATGGGATAAAATATATATGGATGGAGACAGATATATTTTATCAAGGTGTGAAAAATTATTATATTCGATACAAATTAGGATTAATATTTAAAAATTTGAGTTTTTCATGTAATTTGGAAACCAATAGGAATGTTTGGAAGTGTACCTTCAATATGTTTTTCCTGTTAAAATATTCACTTTTACAAATGGAAATCTAGTTCATATATTAATTGTATTCGTAAAATACTTTTTTGGCAGAAACAGCATTAAAGTTTGAATTTATTTAAAATTTTCCGAAATCAATTTTTAATTTGACATTACGTAAAATAAAAAATCTATTACATTTCCGATAAAATTATACGGAAGTACAGAAAAATAAAGTTATTTCTGACCCCGTTGGCATGTATTGAGATACATTTTTTCTATGAATTAAGCTTCACTCTCCTGCTCCTGACTCCAAGTCATTAAACTTTAGGGTTAAATCGTACCCTATACAGAGTGCAATACTGTAACTAATGAAGGGTTGATCTAACATGATTACACAGGTTTAGAACACCCCTAACAGTTGTTTAGTACATTATCATAGAATGAAAAATAAATTGATAGGGTATAGCTATTCCATAATGTAAGATAATTTTCTGTTAATAATAATCGTCATCGTAAGCTACACACATACGGCTTTACACCTACTAAAATTATACAAATTGGAACCATAATAATTTATTTCTTATCATTGATGTGCCATTGCATTTTGATGGCCTCATGCCAAGACAACCATCTTTTAAATATAATTATATATATTTTTAAATTAATGGCTAGTATTCTCTTTATCGTTAGTATAAAATATTTCTCGATTTTGTTTTTAATTTAATGTGTTAAAAATGTTTATATCTGGAAGCCAAACGAGGAAAATAATTTTTTGTTAATTATGATTGCATAATGCATGGTACAGGCTGAAAACCACGTACAGTAAAGTCTGTCTCAACCGCCAAACTTTCATAACCGCATTTTTTCTCCGTTCCCCGAATATGGCGGTTAGGACAGACTTTTCTATACTAACATAATTTTTTTAATTCCTCTCCTATTTTTCTTTTTCAAATAAGCTTGCTCTATCAGTCAGATAAAATTTAATTTCGAAGCTACATGAAAGTTGCCACAACACTTATCTCAATCAGTTCCATTTTATTCTAAACAAGTCCTCTCAGTCCAATCATTTTGTTACAAACTTAAGTTAATTTTTTAGAATACATGAACTCAACTATTCAAAATAAGTTAAGAACTTTCTTACTTTTCGGTCTTCCGTTACATGAAGATTTAAGTAGTTAGTATTGCTTTTTAAAGATAATTTAGTAGAAATAACTAGCAAAAACTTATGATATATGCTCTGTTTGGTTGAAGGTAGGAAACAGAAAAGTGTAAATATCACCACAAATCAGTTTTCATATTTTAATAGATTCAAATATCAACCTAGAGAGCACACCCATAAGCCTTTAATCAAGATAAAAAGAACCATGGAGAGGATTCGGTTATTCTAAAATCCAACTAGGTATGACGAAAAATAACGAAACAAACATTTTCGGATATAACTTATTAGTGTAATATTATTGATTTTAGGCAGTCAAAGTTTTTTTTATGCATATATTATTACCTTTTCTGATATCCTCAATTAAAAATATATCATTCATGCTTTAAATACTTTTTTTTTAAAATTAATATGGCAGGTAAAAAGATGTACCACACATTTTAAATAACTAACATTATTTTAATAACTTGAAGGATGTTGGATTCAAAAATAGAAAATACAATGGCTAATTTATGATTCATAATTGTTATAAACCACTCAATTATCGTCCAGCGGCTGAGCCCGAAAATGTGCGAAATAAAGGCAACCAATTAGAACATGATTAGTAGAGGAGTATGCGCATACTTATTATTAGTTTCATTTCATATTTTACAATTACAACAATAATCAATATTATTGTTATAATGCATGGGATAATTTTGGATTTCGATATTTGAATATAATTACAATTTTAATCTTGCATTCTCATGTTTGAAGGTAGGTTGGGTTGCTTAAAAATGCCAACACTTTCGAATTTTCAATATGATTAAAGAAATTCTATCTAGTAAAAAAATTAAATAAATTTGTTATACTCTCATTTCATTCAAAAAATATAGGGGTTAAATATTATATAGTAAATTAGGAAATCAAAGTGATCAAGGTTATAAATGCAAAATGATTGCGGTTATTTCTCCCATGAGAGATTTTACAAATCGATTCCGCGCAGTGAACTACTCATACGTTAGTATTCAAAAAAGCACATAATAAGAAAACCGTCTTTATACTATTAGTCATCTGTATTGTTTTACCATCATATCCGAGGTAAAAATAAAAGTTTGTGAAATTTTCTTAGGCCAGAGATCACAGATATACTCAAATGTGACAATAAAAGCGAATTTGAGAAATTCCGTGGCAGAAGATTAATGGGCTTAAAAAGCTCTGAACAAAATAATTTTTCAATAAATTGTTGATATTAAAATAGGACAACAACTTCAGATATTTTTCAAAAGATAAACTGGTTTCCAAAAATATAATATTGTCGTGACAACGGTCAGAGGGTGCTCCCCTCATCCTAAGCACGTATAAGGCCTTGCATTGGGAATCCTGACGAGACCCAAACACCCAGTTCTTAGGCGTCTCATAGTCACAGTCAATTCTGTGATCCATAAATACAACACAGAAAAAATACTTTAAATAGTAATCTACGTCTAAATGTTCCGCCGCCCACCACGTGCAGCATTTAAATATTCCATTAGCATTCGGTTTCCGTTAGAAACCGAATAGATATCGTCGGGACTTAGTTCCTGCACGATAATATTAACCAAACTTTTACACTTATAATAAGCTAAAATAAAATCTTTATGTATAATAATGAATAAACCATACTTGTTCATAAAAACAAAGTTTTATCACATTTAAATCTACTTCATAGCGACAAAATCCTCAAATAACATTGAAAGTAACACTTGCCCTTACATTTTTTATTCCTTAAAGATTACAAATCAAAAGTCTAACCAGCTTTTATTAATCCTTCAAAATATTCTCGAAGTTAACGCCACGTTAAATTGCACCAGGTTAGTAAACCATAATCAAGCTTTGCTTCCTAGTAACATTTCTTTTGTTATCAAACCAAACAAACCTTCATCCACAGTAACATACAGGGCAACGACGTTATTAGAAAGATTTAAGCACATATTAAAACAATCAATAATCTTTGTGTTATAATTTTCTAAAATATATCGTTTTATATTCACAATTATCTGCCTCCACTTGGTAGTATTCATCCACAAAACTTTTTAATTAACTAGGCAAATTCATACGGAAAACAGTGTAAATGAAATCAAATTATACTCTGATTATTGTCTACCAATGGTGATGAAAAGGGCCACCGGATGAAAGGTATAAGATGAACGTCATGAGAGTCAATGACCTTCAACGGAGAAAGTAAGAAATAAACCCTTATTTAAATTAAAATTCAAACAGAAAGCATATTAGTCCGATACTTCATTGTTTCACAAAATTTGATAGAACAATGCTATCCTACATTATGCCTTCTTCAATGGTTAAAAATGCACCTTTATGTAAAGCTTTTATAAAAAAAAATTCAATTAAGTTACAATCGAGGGAAAGCAATATTCCACAACTATTTTAAAGATATAAGTTAGCAAGATAAGTAAATCATTATTATACATTCAACTACATACATAAAGTCGTAGCATGGAGACTTATTTTAAAAAGACTATTAACTTTACAAAGGCAAGTTTCATTAACAAACAACACAATAGGATGCCATATATGATTAAAAGAAATCATAATCTTCCACTCTGGGTTCTAAATCAAAATGAAGAGACGATAGCTCAATGGAATCATAATCCTTCAACTCTTCCGGTAGTTTTATATCTTCGAATAAGGGTGGATCATTGCTCCTGTCATAGTTCCTTGGAGATAGGCGCTCAAACAACAAAAAAGGATTTCTAATTGCCATATCAATACCGGGTGAGCTTTCTATTAAGTATGCTTAATTAATCAGCTTGAAAATATAAAAAAAACGTCCTCCATCGTCTTCAAATGGTTTCATATACTCCTTCTCAGGTATGATTCCGTCTGGAAATATCTCTCGCAAGTCAATTTCTTCAGAAGGAACGTCCGTAAAGACTCTCTCCTTTAGCACTAATAGAGGGTTTGGGAACAATTAATACCTTATCAGTTGGCCGACGAAAGTGTCCAGGTGTATTTGAAAGGTCGGCAAATGCCAGTCTATTGCTAGGATTTCTTCCATTTACACTACTGTGGATTTCTCAATAGAGAGTTAAAATGTTAGATTCAGATTTACTAGATGGTTTTGACGCACTGATTCTCGGTTGAATCATCTTATAGCTTACCACTTTGTCATGCGCATTAAATGATAGCAACAAAAGGGCGCCCAACTACCAAGGGAACCCTTTTGTTGCTATCATTTAATGCGCATGCGAAAGGGGCCCGCGATTCGATGAATGGTCCCTGATTCTCTGATTATTTATGATAAACTCCCTGTTTAGATTCATCTAACGAACAAGAGAGTGAAAAATCTATTCAAAGCGCGGGAAAATACAAAGGATAAAACTGCGCACCTTCGTGTGTGTCCCATGTTTTTTTAGTTCAGTTGTTCTACGAGTGATTTCTTTATTCTTTATCTTTTCCTTCTGTTAAAATGTTACTTGTTGTATCGAACATCACTTTTGGCCTTTTATTTTCTTCTTGTAGAGATATATGTACATATGTTCTCAAATAAGTCTCTTTGATATCTATGCTTGCTATATTAAGTGAGTGGTTGAATGGGATTAATTATTATTGCGTTTTTGTTGTTCAGGGTTTGCTTGTTATGTTTTGAATGCAAATAGTTGTAACTGGAAGAAGCACTGCCTTTTTATAACGTTATTTATATACTGGATCTATGGCATGTACAATCTTTGGTTCATTCATTGGTAGACAAAATTTAAGTTCATTTGGTGACGGTTACATATTACTAAAGCTGCATGTTTATATCAATAATATGAATTGGTTGGCAATTAAAGTATATTAGATTTAACACTCTCATTACACCTTTCAACTTGTATGGTATAAAGTTACTTGTACTGAACCTGCATTATATACGACGTAGTATAAGGCACGTTTCACAAAGTTATTACAGCTCTATATTCCTATATCGTGTTACACATGCATTGCAAATGTTATCAAAACAGATTTATTCAAATATATTATTAATACGCCACATTCTGAATGGTCGCTGATTAAAGCAATAGATGCTTCAACTGGGTGTGGGTTTAGTATAATCACCAATCATAGAAATTAAGCTGAATTGTTAGTTATTTTAGATAGGAACCATATCTGCTATTGGTTATTTCAAACGAATATCCTTTGCTTCGATACAGTGAATTTAAAAATTTAGCATTTCGCTCACAAATGAACCTGATAGGGCTATTGATGACCTTAGAGTAAAAAAATATTGCTTTTTATTAGAAAAGGGAATATATCAAAGGTTTCGTCGAAAGGATTAATAAAATACTTTTATTTTAGCAAATTCTTTTATTTATGTTTTCTAATGTTTATTTTCATTGCGAAGGTGAACTAGTACATTGTATATTTGCTATGGGAGACATAACAGGGAATTCTTCTTTTAAATTTACAAGTGTACTGTAAGATCGGATCAGATCTAATTATGAAATATCATTAATTAGATTTAAATTGCAATGATGTTCTGTCCAGATCATTACAAAAATATAACTGGATTGAATTAAGGTATTCATGTTTTTTAAGTAACAGCATCGTACTAATTTTATGATCCAAAATGTGTTAAGATTTATATAACAAAAAAATATTTTGAATTACTCGAACCTTTGTACTATAAGGCTTTCACTCAAAGTTCAGCATTTTATGCTTATATTTGTACATCATTTTTTACTGTATAACTAATTGATATCAGAGGAATCCGGATTGTGTTAAACTAACAAGAACCTTTAGATTTAGTATAAATACTGCTGCTATGTTGCACGAGTAACACTAACTTAAAAAACAACCTATGCGCATATCTATATATATACATCTTTAGCACTGCTATCTCTATTTTGGATCTGTGCTTATTAAATACATAAACGCATAGTTGAAACTGCATGAGACATATCAAAATATCTGATGAAAACTTGCAAATAGTATGTTTTGTAGAATAATGTAAAAAATTTTTTAAAGATGTTACTATCACAAATAACGCTCAGGAATAAACAAAGTTCATGAAAATCAGTAGAAAATATTTTCTATCGATTAATAGAATAAAAAGCGTTACCACATTGCGATGAATCCAGAGTTAATATTTAGAATATGAATTTTTTCTAATTGGTTCACGTGTTAATGTTATGCTATGGCTTTAATGAGCATAAAAATCAATATATTACTCAAAATGGATGATAACGTATTTATAACTTGTTACTGCCAAGTTGATCTAACCATATTTCGGCTTTTTACCAAGGAATATTAAATGATTTCTAGTAAAATAGTTCGTCCTAAAATGCATTTTCGCTGAAAACGAGGAGTATTGGAATTATAATTTATTTATTCGTGTTTTTCCTTCATTTAGAAAGCTAGTATGCACTCGAATATAGTATCGGCTTAAAAATATATTCATGTAATTAACAACTAGAAGGGTAACGGTGAAGGTACCCTATGATAGTCGTAATTCACTCATGAAAATTATAAGTCTGATTAAAATGTATTACGTTGAAATATAAGCATTTTAGAGATAATATATTGTCGGATCCTCCGACGAGTTACGGAGAACGTGCGTATCTTAATCCCTTCAGAGTAGACTATTTTTATATAATATGAGCCTTGTGTATACTCGATCAACCCTGGAGTATACCCCACCGGCTCGAAGGTACTCCTGTATCAACTTTTATCTAGGGAAGCGTCAGGTTCCGAGAATAAATCCCAGAATATCCTTATATCTTCTGTATTGTTTTTCATTTGGTTTTATTTTTGGATTGAACTAAGAATGTATTATTCATGATAATTAACAATACCTGTAATATGACGTCCATTATACACGCAGAATCTTTTTTGTTCCCAGAAGCACCTTTTCCGTGAGAAACCTATTGTTATAATTACAATTATTAAAACACACCCGACGCCTTAAATTCTCTCACTTTAAAATCACCATTTTCCATATTATTACCTTGAAGTAGGTTACTGTAAAATGATCTTTATAACTGTGATTGTAAATGTATCTAAAAGTAAAAAATATATATATATCTGAGAAATGCTGAAAAAGACTGATTTGAGGTTAATTCTGTATAATAATCGCTATTAATACCAGTATTTCGAAATGTCGTGCTGAAGTTAACTAGGTGTACACGCCCGAGTACTGCGTAATCCTCGTATGTGAAATTGGGAATGGAGTTCGTAGCTATAAAGAAATTTGCAATACACTCCAGATTATGTATTTCGTTGGAATATAATAGTCGATATTCAATCTTATCTCCACCAGTAAGAACTTTCATTCGGTCGGGGTTGTATGCGTGTGAGGATGTTTCTGGTATTACAATAAGTCCTTTTCCCTAATATGATTCTGTACATCGGGTTTGCTGCTTTTGTAAAAATATCTTGTGAAACACTGCATGCAATTTCACGCATCAATTTTTGAATAATGTCCAGAAACACACTCTTCCAGATCCCCACCCTGTACCGTATAAAAATACCAAAACACGGGATGGTGTTGTATCGAAAAGACAATTGTATAAGACACTTATTAGAAAGCGAAAATCGTTTCTGCTCATTAGAGTTTTCATATATTTTATTAACACTTTATTGTCGTCCGTATCGGACTGCATCACGTCATAATTGAATGACCTCGTTATGTAATACTTTGGTTTATTCATTTTTAATGTATCACGCTCTACATTATATATGCCATTCTTGAATGCAAATTTACGCTTGCAAATTATTGCTTTGCGGTTATCTCTCTTCAATTTTTCTTCAATATAACACTAAGAGATTTATATAATATATACTAACAACCTTATATGCATTATTGGCCATGTATCCTCCTTTTGTCATCATGTTAAAAAAATTAAGAATGTATTTTTTAACGGTTTCTGCATCGGTTGCGAAAATCTTTTTCGATTACGCACTTATTGTTTCGACGATGCGCTTTTTCATGTCTTCCGTTATTTCTAAAAAAGCAGCATTCTTTGATACCGTAACCCGAGTATTGTTCATCCATTGAAACTACAATTCTGGGGTATTCGTAAACAACTACTTTTGTATTGTTTGAATAATATAATATGATATATTCAAACACAGATGGTGACTTTATAAAAATGTTTAATTCATGCCTGTTTTTGCTTGGAAATAGATATTGAATTACCTGGGTTATTTCTGATATTGTCGCATCGGATTGTCTGGTTAAGAATGCTTGCTCACGCCCCTCTTGTTGCTCATTTGTTTCTATGATTTGTTGAGCTAAAGTGTTGAGATTATAAGGTTTCGTGTATAGTTATAAACTAAGGGGATCCTTACTATTCCTGATTGTATGCTCGTCAAATATGTTGTGCTCAAAAGAGTATTTTGAAGGCGATATGTTTGTACTAGGCTTGAACACTTGTATGAGAATCTGTATTAAGTTGGGACAATGCCCCAACTGGAACTGTAAAACTAACTTCTCTCCTCTCCAATTTGTGCACGGATGGATCTATTGGTGAAATGATGTTCGTCAGTATCGACTCTTGTAATTCATTCTTTAAGAAGAGTATATTTTTATAATGCCCAAATCTTATACCGTGGATTCGTTTCCAATCTCAAGAAAAACAATGAAATATAAAGTCGGTCATGCCGAATCCAAATGTCAGGTTGTGTTGTTTTTATGTTGTCTTTTTGCTTTGGGGCAATAACCCTTAAATTCGATATATGAAAAGTCTCCAGAATGATAAACATCATATATCGTAGTTATATTTTCTTTTACAGGGTAAAATTCCTCAAATTTTTAGAGTAATTTATTTTGTATAAAGGAATTTGAGAGTTTATCTGATTCAGGAAAACTACTTATTTTTTTAGTAGATTTGGCTTCAGAGACTACTCTCTATTCTCTCGGTACTAATTGGTGATAAAAACGTTTCTTGTAAGATGTCGTCCAATAACATGATTTGAAGATGTATGTAATGCACAAATACTTTTAGGGGATCTAATCCTGAATAATTCATGCAATATTCTAAGTCCAGAACACAGGGTCTATTCTCATTTGGCTTGGATGCATATACATAACGGAATAAACCCCCTCTAGCTCTATACACGACCAAGTCCACCCCGGTTATGCCAAAACAATTTTTTGTAATATATGATTTTATACTGGTAGCATTTCCAAACAAGTATTGAATTGTTTTGGCATCGTTGTATATGTACACTATTAAGTGTAACGAAAATTTTGTTATGCACCACGCTTGACTTGTCATGTGAATCGTCAAACCAACTATTTCAAATATATAATCGCTCAAAATACGCCTATGTTTTAATATCAACCGCCTATAGATTGATTCACCCTCAACGAGGGCGGGGTAGTCTATGTCGAAAAATAAGTTGAGGGGTTTATCCCTCCCAGATATAATCAAACCCCGCTTTAGAGGTTTCGCAAAAATTATTATAATTTGCAAATTCATAGTAGGAAAAATAACCTTTTGTTCCTATCACTCCTTTATAATTTCATTTAATAACTTTTGCCGGTTATCCAAAAATTTCAATATTAATCATGATTGGTTATTTTCATTGAACCTACCCTGATGGCGATAAATCTGAACGTGTGGCAATGCCTGTCATATAATATTGTTAGAATAACATCTTGCTTTATAAATGAAGAGCCTTAAGATTTAGTGATAAAGTATTCCACAATTTTTCAAGCCAATCAGACAGTTATATAGATGGATATTGCAGAATTTATATTGAATATTATCATTTTGTAGTTTTAATTATTATGTAAAAAGACCGTTAGAAACTCCTTGTTGAAATATTATGGGTTTATCTTTGCAATCATAAAAATAAGTGCTTAATTGGATAATTCAAATATCGATCATGTAAAGGGTATTCCTTAAAGGGCTGGAGAAAACATCTTAAGTTGACCGTCCGTTAACTAATTTGACAAGATCTGATATTTTTCAAATCCAAAGATTAAATATATCGATGCAGTGGATTTTCCGTAACTTACAAGTTTTATATATAAGTTTTAGCATGAGTAAATTATTTATACGTACCTGTGATATTTTAAATTTATTAATAAAAATGGTATAGAGTTTTAGCTTAAAAAATATCATTGAATTAAGCATATCATTTTTTAATAATTTTTGGTTCGATAATAGGTAAGGAAATAAAATTAACATCATAGGATATAACTTGCCTATTAATTATAATCTCAATTTGCAGTAGTTGCCAAATAATGCGCTACTTTGAAAAAATATTCACTTAATTTATAGGTAATCGTTCTCTCGGTCTTAATGGACTTTACTTATTTCAAACAACTTTTAATCAACATCAATTTTCGAATAATTAAGAATTTTTGTCAATAATTCCTAAGTATACCTTGATCAATTCATAGTTCTATCAGATATAATATATTTTATAGGAATCATAATAACATTCGTGACATACCCTACATCCAATTCTTAACCTCTAACACTAAACACCAGCTATTTGTTTTTCTAACCGTTGATCTAGTAAACTAAATTACTACTCATTCATCTAGTTAACGAAGTGATACTTCAAAAGTTGTTTTATAGCAATGAAAAAATGAGCGACGTGATCAACTAATAATAAAAATTAGAATACTGAATTTATTGCGCTCTTTTGAAATAAAATTTTACACGAGAAAAAACTCAGTTAAGCTTACGACTATATTTTTCAAGTATGATATCAATCTTTTCGCTTGTAGAATGCTCTATTTGTGATAGTATTCTAGCAATTTTGACTGATTTAATTGATGTTTCAGCAGATATCCAGACGAATCCATTAAGACCAACAAATACATCACATGACCTAAACAGCTGGGATTTTATCTTTTCGATCACAGAACTATTCAGAGATAAAAGTCTATCCAAAATAAGAGGTACAACGATACATACCTTCGAGCAAAAGGAATGGACACCTTCAATAAATAAGAGTTAGCTTCGTCTACTAGATGTCCAAGTTGACTATCTTTTCTGTTCCTATCAATGCAAGTTAACTCAGGTACCATATCTTCGGATGGAGTGTTCACCTTACAATACACTAGGTTTCCAATCTATATAGGTTATTATGTAAATTTTCTACAATAAATTTTGGACAGTAAATATAACGTATGAGCATATTAGCAAACTATACTATAAAGGATTTTAATTTCTGGGGTAAAATTTCCGAATTTATATTTAATAGATTCAAAACACTTAATCCCTACAAGTAAATAAATCAGATATCTAATCTTAGTTCTTATTGCTAGCTTTTGCGTTCCTTTTGAAAAGAAATTTTATCAAAAGAGGGCCAAAAAGAAGATATATAAGGTTTGTATTGTTTATAATATTTGTTTAACGGTAAAATATATAAAATAAGTAAACAAGATTAAAACCCTATAAGCGATTGAAAATACCATCATACTTAAATTATGACATTTATAAAGATATTTTTTATGATTGTTTGAACCATAATTAATTAACAAAAATATATCAAACTAAATTCACTGGCCAATTAAAACTTTTTTGGTTTTCATTGCCACATTCGATGTTTCAGGAGATACATTAAAATATTGCATTCACTGAAATCTGAGTTGCAAGTATAAATAAAAAAAAACTACAAATAGAATCCAATATAAGTTGAAAAAACATTTTAAAAACAGTTTTACCATTTACTCGAGGCATTATTCAAAGGAGAAAATAGCTTACGATATCCCAAATGAATTTATTTACTAATCTTGGATTTCCGAGAGAAGGTAAAATAATGAAAAACACATATTCAATTGCAAAAAGAAAATAAGGTGACAAACACAAAAAAGGTTGAGAAACTGACAACTATAATAGGGAGTGATTTAAAAGAGAGTTTTTTCGATAAATCCCTGGTGACACAGTTTTGTGACTAAGTTTCGACGGGTTTGGTGAAATTAAATTCGGATTCTAAAAAAATTGGTAAAAACTGAAAATTTTCATAAGAACATAACAAAAAGATAAATCAACATTAAAATATCTGAACAAAAAAAATTTATTTCGTCTTAGCTGCAAAAGTAAAGTTAGATTCTTATATATTTAGAACATTTAATAAATTCAGGTTTTGTAAACATATTAGAAAACAAATCCACCACAGAACAGTGTCAAATATTTTGATTATCTGGTCTGTTAAAATATTAAACTTTAAAAAATTAAAAATGAGTCAATTTTTACTATAATTGATGTCATTAATGTTAGAATATATTTAAGATTTGTCAAATATTTTCAACAAAAAATTAAATTTGTCTTTATACCTTTAGGATAATGAATCACAAACCGAATTCAATGAGTCATAGGTCGTATTCACTATTAAAAGTTACAGTGAAATAAAGTTATATCCTTATATGTTAACATAACTGATCACAATTAGCATTTTGGTTGAATTCATTATCAAGGAAAATAATCTAAAGGTTTTTTT
>LDMZ01060797.1:0-13353 GCA_001455285.1 Sphaeromyxa zaharoni
TTTTTTGTTCTATTTATTCACAAAAAACTATAGCAATTCTGTTTATAATCTAACGTAGTGTTCTTACACAAATAATTAGAAACCATTAAAATCATTTTCATTATCATCCTCATCGCTAGACTCACCAAACAGCTTTCTCCATTCCTCTTCTGTGTACTGAACATTGTCATCATCCCATAGTACCTCCTCTGATTCCGCGTGATCTTTTTTGTCTGAGGCTGTTTTCTGAGTCTCCTCTTGCCACAGGTAGTCGTCTTCAGTGCCATCTAACTTGTTTTGATACTGCACTTCAGAAATGACTCTTGTACCATTTCTGTAGAAATCTCATCCCATGTCGTTTTTACCCACGACACAGCTGTAGGCAAGGAAGGTCGCTTGAAATTGCCTTTAGCATTCAACTCAGCTTTGCTCTCCACCATCACAGGTTTCTCATCTTTGTCTTGAATGGCTTGTTTAGGCTTACATCAGAGATTGCAGCATGCCAGTCAAGCCTCCGGTATGACTGCTTGAATTGATCCCAGACTATCAGAGAAATTTTCTACAACAGGCCTCCGTTTCTCCTAACCCAAACTTGATCGAGCCATTTCTTCACTCCTTCTTCATCCATCCATCCTTTTGGGTGTTGATGGATGGTCACACCACTGCGTAATTTATCCTTTGGGGGAGTCTTTTTTTGAATATTACCATTGAAGGTAATTTCCCTCTATCTGAAGTACAGGCTAATAACACGGTAAAATGAGTCCTCTCATGCCCGTTCGTTTTGATCAGTACAGTTTCTTCACCTTTTTTATTGAGTGTAACTGTGCTGGGCATGTCAAAGCACATGGGTGTCTCATCCACCTTGCCAATTCTGCAGAGAGTGAAGTCATCAGCCTTTCTTTGATCAATAACATACCCTCGAAAACCCAGAAGTTTATTTTCATATTGTGATGGCAATTTTTGTGCAATTTTCGTTCTCTGTCTTAAACTTATAGAGTTTCTGTTCAGAAAACGTGGACACCAACCTTTGCAAGCAGTGAACTCTTCATATTTCTTGGATTGTGCAATCTTGAGGGCTTGCAAACGAACTCCTAGCCGAGACGCTCCATATCCATTTTGTCTCTAGGCTTCAAACCACTCAAAGATTTCCTTCTCCATTTATGGTTACTATCCATGTTTTCGTCTCCTGTTCGCATGTTTAGCCTTAGGTGCAATATCCAGTGATGTATCCCTTCTCCATCGTCTGACATTGTTTTCTTCTACACCAAACACTCTTCCTGCCTCCAGGTTGCTTGTTTTTTCAGCGATATTATCACTTTTAGCTTGAAATCAACAGTATAGGACATACGTTTTCTTTTTTCTCCAGACATGGTGTATTTCAGAAATAATTTTGCAGCTAAAATTATCAAACTTCAGAACACTTAAATTCGGTGGCCGTGTTTTCACGTTTGCCCCATTGGTTTGCTGTTCTTCTATTCGCCACATGGCCCCCTTCCCACGCACTGCCTACCAATGGTTGCCTCTGGTTTCCCTCTTCGACTGCCTCTGTTCTAGCTTCTTATTTCTAAGAAATCAAACCGTGTACCGATGTCGTCGGATTCATCACTAGCTCTAGATTGGTTACGGCTCCCCGCTGGTAACACAAAATCAAATAAAGAGTCATATAGCGATGAAAACGGGTGGCTAGAAAATTGGTATTAGTATCTGTTCTTTTGTTAAGTTTATTTATGCGCATAAAAGCCGACCTGATTTTAGCATTGTATTTTGTACTTCTAAACTCGGCTTATATGCGAGTATATACGGTAGTTTTACTTATATTGCATAACTTTAATTTTGAATATTGGAAAAGTTTTTGAATGAAGGAATTTCACAGGATACCCGAAATTGGTTGGA
Organism: Sphaeromyxa zaharoni; assembly: GCA_001455285.1. NCBI lineage: Eukaryota > Metazoa > Cnidaria > Myxozoa > Bivalvulida > Sphaeromyxidae > Sphaeromyxa > Sphaeromyxa zaharoni. Next base: position 1,873 of record LDMZ01060797.1, read on the forward strand.
TGATGTTTCCAGATTTCGTCATTAAAACCAATTCCATACAAGGAATGGTGCGTAAAATATATATTTGTGGATTAAATCTCGTCTGATAACTTTTCTAGAAGTCATTACAGTTACGTATTAGTACATTTGAATAGCGAGGCAGTTTTCATTTTCAAAAATTTAAAATTACCAGAAATTTGAATACCTAATTAGTGTTTCCGTTCTTTTTTTCGTCATAGATATTTTATCCTCCTTGCAGCATACATATCCTATAATTTTCTTATGAACCACCCTATTTTTATTATAAAGTTAAATTTCAGCCTCAATGAACGTCTTCCTGACAATTAACACAAACTAAATGCTGGGGTCCTTTCAAATTCCTCCTCTTTTGATCTCACCCAGATTGAAATTTAGCTTCATGAATAATCACTGCGTTTTTTAATTTCTTCAATTCAATCATAAATACATCAAAGGATTAAAATCTTTTTTGATTATGAATCTTCAGGATACATAGAAAGATGTTTAGAAGTATAATTAAACTTTTTCTGCTTCTGTTCACTATCTTGAACCATATTATTACTTCAAAGTTCGTATTAAATTTTTATCAATACCTTTTTAGTATTATGAACCACTTTTCACCAGTCCAATGATATTTTTAATTTGGCAAAGTCAGAAAACATTTGCTCCACCAAACACCTTTTTAAATTTAAGAAATTGATCAAAAATTAAAACGGAATAAGTCTATCTTCGTATTGAATTATAAAAGAATTTTACCATTTGCGAGACAAATTACATTAGCTTTGACAGTTCATGAATCATAACTTATTGCCTCCTTAATCTCCTACTTCAAGTTTAGCTAGTACTGTAGCACCTAGATCAGGATTCTCTAAGTTTCTGGATCTATTGACCCCTTTGAAAAAATAATCTTATGAATGACTTTTGGAGTAGGGTTAATGAAAATAACTTTGGGATGAGTAATATTAACGTTACTTTTATGTTTTAAAGAAGTATTAAAGATATAGTAGAAACTATCATACGTTTGAAAATAAATATATTTTATAAATGTATAGCTTTAAAATATACTAAAGAACCAATAGTTCTTTTATTTTTAGAATTATTTTCGACAATTTCATGGATATTTTCCATAAAAATCTAATAAAGCGATTCAAAAATTTAGATTAAGTACCATATATGTACTACCTTGTAATTATACCATCGCAATGCGTAATAACGTAGTTACTGATTCTAAATAGAAACGCTAAATTTTAATTAAAAAGTGTCAATTTTACTTCCAACTATAGTTGATCAAAATAAGAAACGATCTGTAATTTATTTTGTCTTTCGTATCAGGAATAATCAAACTTTGTTTAAATAGAACAAGATATTACAAAACTATTTTGTTATGAACATTAAACGTGAAATATATTACCTTAGTTTTCAATATTATTTTGGTTAATGCCTTTGAATTCCCCTAATCTTAAGGTAATTTTTCTATCATACACTTTTAATCATAAATAATATTTAAAAGATAGAAAAAGAGTCTTTCAGATATATTCATTGTGATTTTACAAACGGATAGTAAGTGAATACATTTTAAATATTTTAAATTAATTCCTGGTCATGTTAGTTCCTAGCACTAAAGTAACTTCCTAAAAACACTAAAACCATAAGTTAAAATCTACTCTATATTCTTGAATCAAAGCACAGCAACTACAGAAGCAATGAACGCAAAAGTCACGGCTACCCGATCCCTTTTAAGACTCAAAACAAAATATGAATAATTGCTGTTATATTCCTATCATGTCTTAGTTCTGTTCTAAAAATAGCCCCGACACATTGTGGACAGAATAACCAAGTTAATGCCCATGCGACGCAGTTTCTTCCAAGCTTTTGAGCTATTTTTCCCTCAACAACACAGGGTAGAAAGCAGCCCAGACACAGCGCGTTTATATCACCAAAACAGCTGCATAAACCAAATCTAAAAGACATCAAACACACCCCTCAGATAAGGACAGTAAATACGGATGGACATTATGTCGACGGTAACTGAAATAATTAAGTCATTAACCGGTGTTATTTGGATTCATTACTGAAGAAAGAAATTATGATGGATTTTAAGTGAAATTTTATTACCACTGAGGATAGCCAATTCCCAAATTAAATTAAAATGAATAAATTTGCGAAATATATTGTTCGTATTAACAGATGGATTTTGGAATAAATGCATCTCAACATTTTAAATCGTCGTTCTTAATATTTCTGCACAATATTATAAAGAAAATTTATCAAGATATAACAGATAATTGCATACATGCAGTTCATTTTTAATCGTTACAGAAATTAAAATATCTAATTAACTTAAATACTTCATTCAAATATTGACATAATCGTTTATATGGTTAATACATCGTGGAGACTGAATTGTTCAGCTGCTTTTGTAATGATTGATTAAACATAAACAATAATTATTATTAGGAAACTAACAGTGTCATTTGTTATCAGTTTTAATTCCTTGTAAAATCAAGGAGTGAGGAGTTGTAACGATCATTTTAGTGCGTTTTGAATTTTGAAATCGTGTAAGATCAGTAAAAAAATTATGAATAATTCATATCTATTCTTAAATCAATATGTATCAATTTTAAAACCAAAAAATACCTAGATTTCGGTTTTGATTATCATTGCTGCGTTTGTTGATAATCAAAATAATAGTTTGGAGTTAGATCCAAAATACCAAGTCTTTCTAGCAATCAATTAGAAAGAGTTCAAAACCAACATAATAAATAAATTTCCTTCTGTAAAATTAATTAACAGACCATATTACTCCCCCACACCTTACTAAACCGCCTCGAATGATTCGTAGAATCTTTCAGTAAATTCGAAAATCTATACATATTATACTTATTTATTAAACAAAAAGCATGGGAAAGCTTTTTCATTTTGTATATGGTGAATAATGTCTTGAAAGCCTATTCGAGAATACTCGAACTAACCCTTAGTCTCCAGATTTTTATATTTTTCTTTTAACTTTGCTGTTATCTTATCACATCTTTTACAATAAACCCATATAATCTAACAAAATAGACAGTTTAAAAGTCATGCAATAATTATTAGTGTCGATTTATACGCTTCTAGTTATAGGTTAAGTCAACTTGAAATCTGAATAAAACTGCCATGCATACATCATCTTCCAAATTTTAAATTTTAATTTAGTATCGGGGGAGATGAATAACAATCATTTTTAAAACTTTCTGCGATGATTTTAGGCTTTAATAAAAACAGATAAAGTCAGTTTTACGAAAATATCATTGGAAATTCAATCTGAGAATTGGCTTATGACATAATATAGTATTAGAAATAACGATGGTAATTACTTAGAGATATATATAAACATGTGTTTAAGGGTTTCATCATGGCTATCGAATGATCTCAATTTTTTCTCAGTTGGAACTGTGTCGTCGCAATTAGTCACTTTGCAAAAGCTGTTCAATTCCGTTTCTATGTAATCAATTACTATGTCCTTTAAATATCATTCCTAGTAGATTCTTTTAATAATTATTATTAATTCCAGTTTTTAAAAATTCTAAAACAAAGTAATTGTTATTTCAGATCATAATGATATATAATAGAGTTCATAATTTGTTAGTCTCTAACAATTTGACCAGCATTAAAAGTAAATTATTAATATAATGGTTTTTTATTTAAGCAGAAAGAATAACAAAAAATTTTTGCATTTAAGTACCCTTTATCATTATTTTAAATTTACTATAGTTTAAAAAAATATTGTCCAGATCGGGGCCAAAGGATTAGCTCCTCAGCCTCAACACGTAAAAGGATTTATGAAGGGAATCCCGACTGGTCCCAAACACTTAGTGTTGAGGCGACTCCAGATCATAATCAAGACTCATTTGAAAAAATATACTATCAACAAATTTAATGTTAATTATCCTGGATCTCCGCCGCCTACCTCGTGCTTCCTTTTATACAGGTAATCCGTTAGTATTTGGTTTCCGTTGGAAACCGAATTTATATCGTCAAGGCTTAATCCCGGCACGATAATATTTTATTATAAATTAAAATGACATTTATTGCATTTTTATTCGCGTGTAATGAATATTGAAAAATATGGCTCTTGTAATGATTATAACAAAAGTGAACGTATTGATGATGTTAACGTCCCGATGAAAAAATGCTTAGTAGGTAGCGCGCCTGCTAACCTGGACGGAGGACGCGGGTCCGATCCCGGCTCCGGAGCCGTTTTTTACACTGTCACCGCAACTTTAATATCTAGTAAGTTATCTATCTAGACATTTAAATATATCGTATAAACTCCTTGTGAATGAGAAAGGCAATCTCCAACTCACACCACCCAGTTCCGGTTTTATTGGGTACCTTAGTAGTAAATTTATTAGAGAACGAAGGCCCGATAAGCTAGCGAAGCCCTAGTATAAGGGTAGGTAATGGGAGTTGTTTTAGTAGGTGAAAATCCTACACTGCCTGCCAAAAGCGCTGGGAAGCTCGGGCTGGAGGTGGGACCCATCTTACTGAACCGCCTCCAAAAACATAAGGAACAGGTAAAGTTTTTTTCCTCCATAGCTAAGAAAAAAATAATTTCTTGATATATTCATTTTAAAAAATATTTTTTACCCTATGATTTATCAATATAACATTAAATTGGTAAAAGATTGTGACTTTATATTAATATAATCAATAATTTTATACACTTACCCTGACCCTCTCAAAAAAAAACGATTATCCTTCATAATATTTTGTTGTCTAAGCAATCCGGCTTACTACTTGATTATGCACAAACAAAAAACTGCTCACTAAAAATAAAAATTCATGCATGGGAAGTAAAATAATTGCGCAAAATTTATTATAATTAACAACAATAGAAGAGAATATTTATCAAAAGTTTGAATTTTCTTAAATCACTGATCAGACGTATTTTTCAGCAAAATAATTGAAAAATTTGTTTATTACCCTAGTATTAAGCAAAGCACACAAATCACGCTAAACAGAATAATCAAATAGACACCAGGGTCTCAGAAGCTCGGTTATTAATATTTTAAGTGGTATAGCTAGATGATTAAAATGAACTGTCTTACACATCTATTTAAGGAAAATGAAAAATGGGACAATCAAATGAATACTTTTAAAAGCTAAAAAAATTTATAAAATGCAACGATCTACCTTTATAATGCGACCAATGATGCTGAATTATCTTGTTTATCCTGTCCATTTATCTTATACTTTGTAGATCATTGTAATAGGAGTATACTAAACCCATTTACCTAAATAACTGTTTTTTAAAATTGCCGATTAAAAGCGTTTAATCTATCGCAATATAAACACATGTCATTTAAAAATAGAATTTTAATTAATGAAGATCATTAAAGATAAAATAATTAAATTTTTCACACTGTTTTAATGTATCACTAAAAATGATGATGTATTATACTTTTTTACATAAGATCTAAATTTATGGTGCTCTTAATATTAAAACAATGAATGATATACAATTTGTTTAAAAAATTTGGAAGTGAAAAAAGTCAAAATAGACCGAAAAATCCAATACTCATTATGCATTTACTCTCATTCTGGTATCCGAAAAATACACCTAACTATATATCCTGCTACTTTGATCTCATAACGGAGAATTAGCAGGGTATCTTTTGAAACCGAATACAAATCTGTAATTCATTTATAAATATTTTAACAAAACAAGCCAAAATTGGTTTTATAAATCAACAGTGGATGTAATATATTTTTACTAATCGAAAATGGTTTGAAAATAAACACCAAGTTTGTTTGATAATTAAAATATTTACTTAAGGTCATAATTATCTGCAAATAATGTGATATTATGAGTTTAATACAAGTTTGCTAGCTACAGCAAATTAGTGGAAGACCATCTGACTTGCAGTAGAAAAGCCATGAATTCAGTCCCGTCTATAATAATCGCCCCCATAATTTGTTATGGAGAATATAAACCAGATGCCACCTTCAAGGATTGAACTTTTAATTTAGAGATGTGCTATTATGACTTAGATTTCAAAGTATTACTAAAATTAATAATTATTTTAAAATGCTAAAGAACACATCACTTTCATTTCAATCGTAAATAGTAAACATTTTTTTGAATACTAAACAAAAAAGCTATATACAGCAAATAAAAATCTTTTTATCATAAGAACAGGGTAAAATAAAATAAAGAAATCATTATCTTACAAATTTCTTTAGCTATTGAACTGATTAAACATTAGAGATTTTACAAGTAACAAATACCGAATACAATGTGGTTCCACTGCATTTTGCCAAATAATTTCTACTAGAAATCGTTGAAACAAACATAAATAACTTCAAATATTACGTTGAGTTTGATTTAGAAAATATTATTTTGTGTTGAACTATATTAAACGATACGTTAATTTCTTCGTATTGTCGTAGGTCTGAATATGATGGAACAAAGCCGGAATTCTCTTTAGAATAACGTGTGCCTACTCTAAATTAAATACCTGTATTTAAATGTCAAAGTCACTTATTGGAAATTTCTTCATCGATTTTTGGTTCTGAAAATGGACAATATTGTTATAAAATGTTTCATCACTGGTAATAAAAGAGCTTGTATATAATTATCGTATTTTCATTCAAAAATATGCTTACTCAACCATTAATCGAATTAAGACGGAACAGCTTGAAATGGTAGCCAAAACATTATTTACTATTAAAGTCGACCTTATTTTAAATCATCGATGAAGTAATGAGGCTGTAGTGTTTTAATCCATGTTTTGCATACTTCATTATTTGCTTATGAACAAACGGATAAAAAACTTTATTCTTAATTTGGGGTTTAAGACCAAATATATTGGTTTTACTCCAAGTTTTGTAAATTATATAACAAATATTGATAAAGATTATGCTAAAGTTTACATTTATCTTTGGTATTATATTAAATTCACGTAAAGGGAAGTCGCTTCGAATTATTACCAATGGATGCGCTGCTGCATTGTAATATATAAACATGAACTTTCATACAAACGCTTATTTAAACATTTTTGGAACTGATATATTTGATCAATAATATCTAAATCATGCTGCCTATTTTATTGAAAAACTTTCGAATAATAAAAATTTATTTTTGGTTATTCAATATAATTTTCATAAAAAATATTTTCTATGACCATAATGGGTTTTCTAATTGAAATTTAATTCTCATTATTTTACTTTTATATCTTGAGTTAAAAAAAATTTAATATAAGCTCGAATAGTAATAGAAGAAGAAGCAATGTAAATCAAATTATATGTTCAAGAAGATAAGATTAATTGTATAACATGCTTGAAAATAATAAAACATTAATCTGTCCTACCATCAGTGGTCGTTATATCCATATTTGACTGGTCTCGGTATATGAACAAGCATCGAACCTATATTCAGGTTAAAATTCACTTTAGTTGTATCTCAAGTTCATCCAAATAAAATTTAAAGTTTCAATACACTTCTGCAAAAAATACTTCAACAATTTTTCGAGTACCAAGAGCTACTGTGAAAATCGACCCGATTTTTTTATTAAAATGCGTACTAAACACCCATTGTGTCGGCGAGTTGATATCGGTAACAGGATTCGACTACATAAAATCAAATATAATAAATTATGCACTCTACCGATTAAAAAATTCTGTCACCGCGCCGAAACCGCATGTATTTAGCATATATTCGGTAATTATCGGATCCTCTCCTGTTATTATCGAAATATCATAATCCGTTAACTGGATTATGGTACTATTAATATGCCTTGATTTATTTTGGTTTTTATCAATAAAGCCACTCCAGCAATCAATTACGGCAAAAAAATTTAACAATTATGAACAATGATCAAAATCAACAAGAAGTAAACGATAGGGTTAATTCTGAAACCTCAAATAGATGATGAAAAAACACAGCCTACCATAAATCGCCGAACAAGAATCTCTGATAAAATTTGAGGGTTGATAATTAGCCACGCTAAAACAAATCTTAGCAATGCTAATATCTTAACTTTAAGGTTTACCATGAAGTACTATTTGTACAATAGTAGCCTCTTTATTAAAGGAAGGAAAATAATTGCTTCGGTAAGAGGTGTAGATCATAGGGCAAAAATTTCATCAACACAAAAAGATCTTGGGCTGACGATGAAGCCACTTTGAATTTGGGAATCTATAATCTATGGTTACAAGGGAAATAGGCTTATAAATAAATACCGTTAATCGTTGTTTTAACGGTTTTCATTACACACTGAAAACGTTAAGCGTGGTTCCAGAACGTTGGAATTCCAATTCAACAATTAACACCAGAAAAGTGTATGGAGAATCTTTTCAAATTATCATGTTTGGAGCAGATGAAGACCACATCATCTTTCTAGACCAGATCGGATTTCAAGTTTCAACCAGAGTACGTTTTGGAAGATCCCTTATAGGAACTAATGGAAGTGTTTTCGTACCGTTTGTCCGCAGTCGAAACATTTCCACTTTGGGGGTAAATGGAATGATATATCACTCAGTTGCCGACTGCACAATTACCGGAGAAGTTTTTAAAGATTTTTTGTTAAATCTTAAATTTGCCTACAAAGAGGAAGGTATTTTTGATCCACATCTTGTTATGGATAATGCTAGGATCCATAGGCGGAGCAGTTTAAATAATAACATTAAATCATTGGGTCTAAAAACTCTTTACCTTCCTGCCTACTCCCCATTTTTGAATCAAATCGAAAATGTACTTTCGGAATAAAAAAACGAGTAAAACTGGGACAGGCTGAGAATGAAAAAGAACTGGCCTCTATAATTGCATCTGGTTTTGAGTTGATTACCCAGGAATATTGTAGAAATTATTTCATAGGAATGAAAGGGTGCGTGATTCGTGGAGTAGGAAGGAAGTTAATCTGGATTAATAAATCTAAATGAAATAATTTTATTTATAATTTATCTATTCATTTACTTTTTTTTAATTCTTTTGCCCTTTATTGAGAGAAAGACCCTATATATAATTAAAAGATTTGCTATGCCTGTTATGTATTCTGATGTGATCATGAATACAATTTAAAGACTAAAAATTAGTTACAAATAAAAACTTAATTTGAGAATAACTTATTTTATGAGTATGTCTAATTCCAATAAATACGAAAAAAATTCATCACTATATCTAAAGCATGAAGGGGAAATTATTCGTTCAATAAATGTAGAATGGAGCGTAACAACAAATAATTTTAAAATTTTTAATTAAGTTCTTTAAAATATTCTTACACCGACTAATTAAAGGGTGTAGATTTCATATTAGTTTCAATTGTTGTATGAGGTTAACGTCTCCGATTAAGTTTGTCCCAGCTGCATTCGCCATGAAAACTTTTGCTTGGATAATATAACACAACCTCCGGGCTCCTTCTGTTTTATCTTCAATATTCATCAGAGCAGGCCTTTTAAAGATGGGTTGATGAAAAATTATTGACTCGTACAGAAAATATGCAAGATTCAGAAAAATTTGGTAGCACTTTGAGGCTACATTTTCGAAAGTCATTTAATATCCGCATCAATAAATAACTTCAAGTCCCTACTGTATAACTGCAGCATAAAAAAATTTTGAAAGCATTGCCCCCCTTAAAATATCGTTATACTGGTTCCATCACCCAAGACTTAAAGAAAATACCCCAAGTTTGTAAAAATATTTCAATTCCTGTTGGAAGAGTAGTAGATATGCTAAAGAATGTCCATCACACCGATAGTGTCATCATATTTTAAGCTACATTCCAGAATCAATAATCCCTTTACTTTCAAAGTTTCCTATTGACCATTCGGGATTGATAAAAATCCTAAAAGAATTCTTAATCTAAAATTACCATTGTTTTAGTATGATTCAAAGGGAAAGTTCATATTATGAACTAAAACTAATATTAAAAGAAAACGACTGTGTCTAATATATATATATATATGTATAAAACTAAACTATCTAGAAAAGCCTCGATGTAAAATGGCCCGAAGCAATGCTTTTCATTATCTCCTCGTAGGTATCGTCAAGCTAAAAAGAATCAAAATTAGACAATGAGTGCCACAACCTTATCAAGACGTTTCTCATATTTACTCATAGCCAAGCTACCGAATTTGGGAATATTTGAAGTAACACAAGCCATCCGTAGAAAGGACGTTCTAAAACTTCAAAATCGAAATAAAACGCTGACTTATTCGCATCACCATCGACACCTTTAAAAACACCATACTCAGTTACAGTAGCAATTCTGGTGTTAGTCACATTAATTCCGCAAACTGTAGTGGTTTTAAAATCTCTATCAATGATCGATTCTTCTAGTAAAAGTATATGATTCATACTGGGTCCCTATAACGTTAAGCGAATAACTTTGCTAAGATTAAACGAATATTCTCAATAAAGGGAAGAAATTATTTTTCTTTTTCTGAATCAGCAGTGAATGAATCTTCCCATCCACTATTTTCCTAATTGAAAATGAAATAAGGAAGTTGCATTTTACCTCTCAACAACGTCCTGACTGACAACGTGAGGACTTGAGGGATGAGGATACTTCCTAAGAAAAGCATTTGATGCAATTTCCCATGGGTAGCTGGCTAAAATAGCAATTAAGGATTATAACAACTTAAAGATCCGATGATGCCTGGAGGACATAGTTTCATGAGAAGAAAACATTTTAGAAGCAAGTTATAGATCAAGGGAACCACGTTACTAGTGGATAACCTATTCGATTTGGGAATGCGCGAAGATTTGTAGCTGGAAATTGTGTCCTTATCTTTATTGGATTAATTAGATTATCAGAATATTTCACTATATATAATGTATATAATAAAAATAATCCAGATTTTTTGATTGCCTTTCTGCTAAAAAATAGTTTACATTCTCTAATTTGGAGGTAGTGTTGTTTCATCATTTCGTGACCATAATTTAAGCGGGGATTTTACGCTTATGTTTCTAAATTCTTTTAAGAAATGCTTTCCTACAAAATTTCAAAAATCTTTACTCGCATTTGATATGATTTAAATCTGTTTTATGACATTCTCCTACTACTGGTTTTAGTTCAAAATCTATATAGTGAATCCATGGTTCTCAAAGTGTGGAAGCATGTTGTTACTGCCATAAAATGTAAGACGGCAGTACAACTGGATAATTACTTTCCACTTATAATATTAATTTTTCTGAATTTTTGATGCTCTCCTTATAATTTTATATATTTTGATGTGGAAGGTAAAGCATAACACATGTAAATGACAAATGATATCACACTGTATAAGAAAAACGATTAAGCAAACATTCATCCAATCATTCATCACGAAAAAATATTCTTTACTTTTTCAATAATAAGAAAAAAACACGGTTTTGAAATAACGTATTGGAATAAATTATTTCGATAATCAGTGTATCTATGAATTGTTTTAGAAAGATTGTTTAAATATTTTACTATAAAAATGATAAAGTTTGTCAAACATGATTTGTTTTCTTCTATTGGCATT
>LDMZ01060798.1:0-13353 GCA_001455285.1 Sphaeromyxa zaharoni
TTTTTTGTTCTATTTATTCACAAAAAACTATAGCAATTCTGTTTATAATCTAACGTAGTGTTCTTACACAAATAATTAGAAACCATTAAAATCATTTTCATTATCATCCTCATCGCTAGACTCACCAAACAGCTTTCTCCATTCCTCTTCTGTGTACTGAACATTGTCATCATCCCATAGTACCTCCTCTGATTCCGCGTGATCTTTTTTGTCTGAGGCTGTTTTCTGAGTCTCCTCTTGCCACAGGTAGTCGTCTTCAGTGCCATCTAACTTGTTTTGATACTGCACTTCAGAAATGACTCTTGTACCATTTCTGTAGAAATCTCATCCCATGTCGTTTTTACCCACGACACAGCTGTAGGCAAGGAAGGTCGCTTGAAATTGCCTTTAGCATTCAACTCAGCTTTGCTCTCCACCATCACAGGTTTCTCATCTTTGTCTTGAATGGCTTGTTTAGGCTTACATCAGAGATTGCAGCATGCCAGTCAAGCCTCCGGTATGACTGCTTGAATTGATCCCAGACTATCAGAGAAATTTTCTACAACAGGCCTCCGTTTCTCCTAACCCAAACTTGATCGAGCCATTTCTTCACTCCTTCTTCATCCATCCATCCTTTTGGGTGTTGATGGATGGTCACACCACTGCGTAATTTATCCTTTGGGGGAGTCTTTTTTTGAATATTACCATTGAAGGTAATTTCCCTCTATCTGAAGTACAGGCTAATAACACGGTAAAATGAGTCCTCTCATGCCCGTTCGTTTTGATCAGTACAGTTTCTTCACCTTTTTTATTGAGTGTAACTGTGCTGGGCATGTCAAAGCACATGGGTGTCTCATCCACCTTGCCAATTCTGCAGAGAGTGAAGTCATCAGCCTTTCTTTGATCAATAACATACCCTCGAAAACCCAGAAGTTTATTTTCATATTGTGATGGCAATTTTTGTGCAATTTTCGTTCTCTGTCTTAAACTTATAGAGTTTCTGTTCAGAAAACGTGGACACCAACCTTTGCAAGCAGTGAACTCTTCATATTTCTTGGATTGTGCAATCTTGAGGGCTTGCAAACGAACTCCTAGCCGAGACGCTCCATATCCATTTTGTCTCTAGGCTTCAAACCACTCAAAGATTTCCTTCTCCATTTATGGTTACTATCCATGTTTTCGTCTCCTGTTCGCATGTTTAGCCTTAGGTGCAATATCCAGTGATGTATCCCTTCTCCATCGTCTGACATTGTTTTCTTCTACACCAAACACTCTTCCTGCCTCCAGGTTGCTTGTTTTTTCAGCGATATTATCACTTTTAGCTTGAAATCAACAGTATAGGACATACGTTTTCTTTTTTCTCCAGACATGGTGTATTTCAGAAATAATTTTGCAGCTAAAATTATCAAACTTCAGAACACTTAAATTCGGTGGCCGTGTTTTCACGTTTGCCCCATTGGTTTGCTGTTCTTCTATTCGCCACATGGCCCCCTTCCCACGCACTGCCTACCAATGGTTGCCTCTGGTTTCCCTCTTCGACTGCCTCTGTTCTAGCTTCTTATTTCTAAGAAATCAAACCGTGTACCGATGTCGTCGGATTCATCACTAGCTCTAGATTGGTTACGGCTCCCCGCTGGTAACACAAAATCAAATAAAGAGTCATATAGCGATGAAAACGGGTGGCTAGAAAATTGGTATTAGTATCTGTTCTTTTGTTAAGTTTATTTATGCGCATAAAAGCCGACCTGATTTTAGCATTGTATTTTGTACTTCTAAACTCGGCTTATATGCGAGTATATACGGTAGTTTTACTTATATTGCATAACTTTAATTTTGAATATTGGAAAAGTTTTTGAATGAAGGAATTTCACAGGATACCCGAAATTGGTTGGATGATGTTTCCAGATTTCGTCATTAAAACCAATTCCATACAAGGAATGGTGCGTAAAATATATATTTGTGGATTAAATCTCGTCTGATAACTTTTCTAGAAGTCATTACAGTTACGTATTAGTACATTTGAATAGCGAGGCAGTTTTCATTTTCAAAAATTTAAAATTACCAGAAATTTGAATACCTAATTAGTGTTTCCGTTCTTTTTTTCGTCATAGATATTTTATCCTCCTTGCAGCATACATATCCTATAATTTTCTTATGAACCACCCTATTTTTATTATAAAGTTAAATTTCAGCCTCAATGAACGTCTTCCTGACAATTAACACAAACTAAATGCTGGGGTCCTTTCAAATTCCTCCTCTTTTGATCTCACCCAGATTGAAATTTAGCTTCATGAATAATCACTGCGTTTTTTAATTTCTTCAATTCAATCATAAATACATCAAAGGATTAAAATCTTTTTTGATTATGAATCTTCAGGATACATAGAAAGATGTTTAGAAGTATAATTAAACTTTTTCTGCTTCTGTTCACTATCTTGAACCATATTATTACTTCAAAGTTCGTATTAAATTTTTATCAATACCTTTTTAGTATTATGAACCACTTTTCACCAGTCCAATGATATTTTTAATTTGGCAAAGTCAGAAAACATTTGCTCCACCAAACACCTTTTTAAATTTAAGAAATTGATCAAAAATTAAAACGGAATAAGTCTATCTTCGTATTGAATTATAAAAGAATTTTACCATTTGCGAGACAAATTACATTAGCTTTGACAGTTCATGAATCATAACTTATTGCCTCCTTAATCTCCTACTTCAAGTTTAGCTAGTACTGTAGCACCTAGATCAGGATTCTCTAAGTTTCTGGATCTATTGACCCCTTTGAAAAAATAATCTTATGAATGACTTTTGGAGTAGGGTTAATGAAAATAACTTTGGGATGAGTAATATTAACGTTACTTTTATGTTTTAAAGAAGTATTAAAGATATAGTAGAAACTATCATACGTTTGAAAATAAATATATTTTATAAATGTATAGCTTTAAAATATACTAAAGAACCAATAGTTCTTTTATTTTTAGAATTATTTTCGACAATTTCATGGATATTTTCCATAAAAATCTAATAAAGCGATTCAAAAATTTAGATTAAGTACCATATATGTACTACCTTGTAATTATACCATCGCAATGCGTAATAACGTAGTTACTGATTCTAAATAGAAACGCTAAATTTTAATTAAAAAGTGTCAATTTTACTTCCAACTATAGTTGATCAAAATAAGAAACGATCTGTAATTTATTTTGTCTTTCGTATCAGGAATAATCAAACTTTGTTTAAATAGAACAAGATATTACAAAACTATTTTGTTATGAACATTAAACGTGAAATATATTACCTTAGTTTTCAATATTATTTTGGTTAATGCCTTTGAATTCCCCTAATCTTAAGGTAATTTTTCTATCATACACTTTTAATCATAAATAATATTTAAAAGATAGAAAAAGAGTCTTTCAGATATATTCATTGTGATTTTACAAACGGATAGTAAGTGAATACATTTTAAATATTTTAAATTAATTCCTGGTCATGTTAGTTCCTAGCACTAAAGTAACTTCCTAAAAACACTAAAACCATAAGTTAAAATCTACTCTATATTCTTGAATCAAAGCACAGCAACTACAGAAGCAATGAACGCAAAAGTCACGGCTACCCGATCCCTTTTAAGACTCAAAACAAAATATGAATAATTGCTGTTATATTCCTATCATGTCTTAGTTCTGTTCTAAAAATAGCCCCGACACATTGTGGACAGAATAACCAAGTTAATGCCCATGCGACGCAGTTTCTTCCAAGCTTTTGAGCTATTTTTCCCTCAACAACACAGGGTAGAAAGCAGCCCAGACACAGCGCGTTTATATCACCAAAACAGCTGCATAAACCAAATCTAAAAGACATCAAACACACCCCTCAGATAAGGACAGTAAATACGGATGGACATTATGTCGACGGTAACTGAAATAATTAAGTCATTAACCGGTGTTATTTGGATTCATTACTGAAGAAAGAAATTATGATGGATTTTAAGTGAAATTTTATTACCACTGAGGATAGCCAATTCCCAAATTAAATTAAAATGAATAAATTTGCGAAATATATTGTTCGTATTAACAGATGGATTTTGGAATAAATGCATCTCAACATTTTAAATCGTCGTTCTTAATATTTCTGCACAATATTATAAAGAAAATTTATCAAGATATAACAGATAATTGCATACATGCAGTTCATTTTTAATCGTTACAGAAATTAAAATATCTAATTAACTTAAATACTTCATTCAAATATTGACATAATCGTTTATATGGTTAATACATCGTGGAGACTGAATTGTTCAGCTGCTTTTGTAATGATTGATTAAACATAAACAATAATTATTATTAGGAAACTAACAGTGTCATTTGTTATCAGTTTTAATTCCTTGTAAAATCAAGGAGTGAGGAGTTGTAACGATCATTTTAGTGCGTTTTGAATTTTGAAATCGTGTAAGATCAGTAAAAAAATTATGAATAATTCATATCTATTCTTAAATCAATATGTATCAATTTTAAAACCAAAAAATACCTAGATTTCGGTTTTGATTATCATTGCTGCGTTTGTTGATAATCAAAATAATAGTTTGGAGTTAGATCCAAAATACCAAGTCTTTCTAGCAATCAATTAGAAAGAGTTCAAAACCAACATAATAAATAAATTTCCTTCTGTAAAATTAATTAACAGACCATATTACTCCCCCACACCTTACTAAACCGCCTCGAATGATTCGTAGAATCTTTCAGTAAATTCGAAAATCTATACATATTATACTTATTTATTAAACAAAAAGCATGGGAAAGCTTTTTCATTTTGTATATGGTGAATAATGTCTTGAAAGCCTATTCGAGAATACTCGAACTAACCCTTAGTCTCCAGATTTTTATATTTTTCTTTTAACTTTGCTGTTATCTTATCACATCTTTTACAATAAACCCATATAATCTAACAAAATAGACAGTTTAAAAGTCATGCAATAATTATTAGTGTCGATTTATACGCTTCTAGTTATAGGTTAAGTCAACTTGAAATCTGAATAAAACTGCCATGCATACATCATCTTCCAAATTTTAAATTTTAATTTAGTATCGGGGGAGATGAATAACAATCATTTTTAAAACTTTCTGCGATGATTTTAGGCTTTAATAAAAACAGATAAAGTCAGTTTTACGAAAATATCATTGGAAATTCAATCTGAGAATTGGCTTATGACATAATATAGTATTAGAAATAACGATGGTAATTACTTAGAGATATATATAAACATGTGTTTAAGGGTTTCATCATGGCTATCGAATGATCTCAATTTTTTCTCAGTTGGAACTGTGTCGTCGCAATTAGTCACTTTGCAAAAGCTGTTCAATTCCGTTTCTATGTAATCAATTACTATGTCCTTTAAATATCATTCCTAGTAGATTCTTTTAATAATTATTATTAATTCCAGTTTTTAAAAATTCTAAAACAAAGTAATTGTTATTTCAGATCATAATGATATATAATAGAGTTCATAATTTGTTAGTCTCTAACAATTTGACCAGCATTAAAAGTAAATTATTAATATAATGGTTTTTTATTTAAGCAGAAAGAATAACAAAAAATTTTTGCATTTAAGTACCCTTTATCATTATTTTAAATTTACTATAGTTTAAAAAAATATTGTCCAGATCGGGGCCAAAGGATTAGCTCCTCAGCCTCAACACGTAAAAGGATTTATGAAGGGAATCCCGACTGGTCCCAAACACTTAGTGTTGAGGCGACTCCAGATCATAATCAAGACTCATTTGAAAAAATATACTATCAACAAATTTAATGTTAATTATCCTGGATCTCCGCCGCCTACCTCGTGCTTCCTTTTATACAGGTAATCCGTTAGTATTTGGTTTCCGTTGGAAACCGAATTTATATCGTCAAGGCTTAATCCCGGCACGATAATATTTTATTATAAATTAAAATGACATTTATTGCATTTTTATTCGCGTGTAATGAATATTGAAAAATATGGCTCTTGTAATGATTATAACAAAAGTGAACGTATTGATGATGTTAACGTCCCGATGAAAAAATGCTTAGTAGGTAGCGCGCCTGCTAACCTGGACGGAGGACGCGGGTCCGATCCCGGCTCCGGAGCCGTTTTTTACACTGTCACCGCAACTTTAATATCTAGTAAGTTATCTATCTAGACATTTAAATATATCGTATAAACTCCTTGTGAATGAGAAAGGCAATCTCCAACTCACACCACCCAGTTCCGGTTTTATTGGGTACCTTAGTAGTAAATTTATTAGAGAACGAAGGCCCGATAAGCTAGCGAAGCCCTAGTATAAGGGTGGGTAATGGGAGTTGTTTTAGTAGGTGAAAATCCTACACTGCCTGCCAAAAGCGCTGGGAAGCTCGGGCTGGAGGTGGGACCCATCTTACTGAACCGCCTCCAAAAACATAAGGAACAGGTAAAGTTTTTTTCCTCCATAGCTAAGAAAAAAATAATTTCTTGATATATTCATTTTAAAAAATATTTTTTACCCTATGATTTATCAATATAACATTAAATTGGTAAAAGATTGTGACTTTATATTAATATAATCAATAATTTTATACACTTACCCTGACCCTCTCAAAAAAAAACGATTATCCTTCATAATATTTTGTTGTCTAAGCAATCCGGCTTACTACTTGATTATGCACAAACAAAAAACTGCTCACTAAAAATAAAAATTCATGCATGGGAAGTAAAATAATTGCGCAAAATTTATTATAATTAACAACAATAGAAGAGAATATTTATCAAAAGTTTGAATTTTCTTAAATCACTGATCAGACGTATTTTTCAGCAAAATAATTGAAAAATTTGTTTATTACCCTAGTATTAAGCAAAGCACACAAATCACGCTAAACAGAATAATCAAATAGACACCAGGGTCTCAGAAGCTCGGTTATTAATATTTTAAGTGGTATAGCTAGATGATTAAAATGAACTGTCTTACACATCTATTTAAGGAAAATGAAAAATGGGACAATCAAATGAATACTTTTAAAAGCTAAAAAAATTTATAAAATGCAACGATCTACCTTTATAATGCGACCAATGATGCTGAATTATCTTGTTTATCCTGTCCATTTATCTTATACTTTGTAGATCATTGTAATAGGAGTATACTAAACCCATTTACCTAAATAACTGTTTTTTAAAATTGCCGATTAAAAGCGTTTAATCTATCGCAATATAAACACATGTCATTTAAAAATAGAATTTTAATTAATGAAGATCATTAAAGATAAAATAATTAAATTTTTCACACTGTTTTAATGTATCACTAAAAATGATGATGTATTATACTTTTTTACATAAGATCTAAATTTATGGTGCTCTTAATATTAAAACAATGAATGATATACAATTTGTTTAAAAAATTTGGAAGTGAAAAAAGTCAAAATAGACCGAAAAATCCAATACTCATTATGCATTTACTCTCATTCTGGTATCCGAAAAATACACCTAACTATATATCCTGCTACTTTGATCTCATAACGGAGAATTAGCAGGGTATCTTTTGAAACCGAATACAAATCTGTAATTCATTTATAAATATTTTAACAAAACAAGCCAAAATTGGTTTTATAAATCAACAGTGGATGTAATATATTTTTACTAATCGAAAATGGTTTGAAAATAAACACCAAGTTTGTTTGATAATTAAAATATTTACTTAAGGTCATAATTATCTGCAAATAATGTGATATTATGAGTTTAATACAAGTTTGCTAGCTACAGCAAATTAGTGGAAGACCATCTGACTTGCAGTAGAAAAGCCATGAATTCAGTCCCGTCTATAATAATCGCCCCCATAATTTGTTATGGAGAATATAAACCAGATGCCACCTTCAAGGATTGAACTTTTAATTTAGAGATGTGCTATTATGACTTAGATTTCAAAGTATTACTAAAATTAATAATTATTTTAAAATGCTAAAGAACACATCACTTTCATTTCAATCGTAAATAGTAAACATTTTTTTGAATACTAAACAAAAAAGCTATATACAGCAAATAAAAATCTTTTTATCATAAGAACAGGGTAAAATAAAATAAAGAAATCATTATCTTACAAATTTCTTTAGCTATTGAACTGATTAAACATTAGAGATTTTACAAGTAACAAATACCGAATACAATGTGGTTCCACTGCATTTTGCCAAATAATTTCTACTAGAAATCGTTGAAACAAACATAAATAACTTCAAATATTACGTTGAGTTTGATTTAGAAAATATTATTTTGTGTTGAACTATATTAAACGATACGTTAATTTCTTCGTATTGTCGTAGGTCTGAATATGATGGAACAAAGCCGGAATTCTCTTTAGAATAACGTGTGCCTACTCTAAATTAAATACCTGTATTTAAATGTCAAAGTCACTTATTGGAAATTTCTTCATCGATTTTTGGTTCTGAAAATGGACAATATTGTTATAAAATGTTTCATCACTGGTAATAAAAGAGCTTGTATATAATTATCGTATTTTCATTCAAAAATATGCTTACTCAACCATTAATCGAATTAAGACGGAACAGCTTGAAATGGTAGCCAAAACATTATTTACTATTAAAGTCGACCTTATTTTAAATCATCGATGAAGTAATGAGGCTGTAGTGTTTTAATCCATGTTTTGCATACTTCATTATTTGCTTATGAACAAACGGATAAAAAACTTTATTCTTAATTTGGGGTTTAAGACCAAATATATTGGTTTTACTCCAAGTTTTGTAAATTATATAACAAATATTGATAAAGATTATGCTAAAGTTTACATTTATCTTTGGTATTATATTAAATTCACGTAAAGGGAAGTCGCTTCGAATTATTACCAATGGATGCGCTGCTGCATTGTAATATATAAACATGAACTTTCATACAAACGCTTATTTAAACATTTTTGGAACTGATATATTTGATCAATAATATCTAAATCATGCTGCCTATTTTATTGAAAAACTTTCGAATAATAAAAATTTATTTTTGGTTATTCAATATAATTTTCATAAAAAATATTTTCTATGACCATAATGGGTTTTCTAATTGAAATTTAATTCTCATTATTTTACTTTTATATCTTGAGTTAAAAAAAATTTAATATAAGCTCGAATAGTAATAGAAGAAGAAGCAATGTAAATCAAATTATATGTTCAAGAAGATAAGATTAATTGTATAACATGCTTGAAAATAATAAAACATTAATCTGTCCTACCATCAGTGGTCGTTATATCCATATTTGACTGGTCTCGGTATATGAACAAGCATCGAACCTATATTCAGGTTAAAATTCACTTTAGTTGTATCTCAAGTTCATCCAAATAAAATTTAAAGTTTCAATACACTTCTGCAAAAAATACTTCAACAATTTTTCGAGTACCAAGAGCTACTGTGAAAATCGACCCGATTTTTTTATTAAAATGCGTACTAAACACCCATTGTGTCGGCGAGTTGATATCGGTAACAGGATTCGACTACATAAAATCAAATATAATAAATTATGCACTCTACCGATTAAAAAATTCTGTCACCGCGCCGAAACCGCATGTATTTAGCATATATTCGGTAATTATCGGATCCTCTCCTGTTATTATCGAAATATCATAATCCGTTAACTGGATTATGGTACTATTAATATGCCTTGATTTATTTTGGTTTTTATCAATAAAGCCACTCCAGCAATCAATTACGGCAAAAAAATTTAACAATTATGAACAATGATCAAAATCAACAAGAAGTAAACGATAGGGTTAATTCTGAAACCTCAAATAGATGATGAAAAAACACAGCCTACCATAAATCGCCGAACAAGAATCTCTGATAAAATTTGAGGGTTGATAATTAGCCACGCTAAAACAAATCTTAGCAATGCTAATATCTTAACTTTAAGGTTTACCATGAAGTACTATTTGTACAATAGTAGCCTCTTTATTAAAGGAAGGAAAATAATTGCTTCGGTAAGAGGTGTAGATCATAGGGCAAAAATTTCATCAACACAAAAAGATCTTGGGCTGACGATGAAGCCACTTTGAATTTGGGAATCTATAATCTATGGTTACAAGGGAAATAGGCTTATAAATAAATACCGTTAATCGTTGTTTTAACGGTTTTCATTACACACTGAAAACGTTAAGCGTGGTTCCAGAACGTTGGAATTCCAATTCAACAATTAACACCAGAAAAGTGTATGGAGAATCTTTTCAAATTATCATGTTTGGAGCAGATGAAGACCACATCATCTTTCTAGACCAGATCGGATTTCAAGTTTCAACCAGAGTACGTTTTGGAAGATCCCTTATAGGAACTAATGGAAGTGTTTTCGTACCGTTTGTCCGCAGTCGAAACATTTCCACTTTGGGGGTAAATGGAATGATATATCACTCAGTTGCCGACTGCACAATTACCGGAGAAGTTTTTAAAGATTTTTTGTTAAATCTTAAATTTGCCTACAAAGAGGAAGGTATTTTTGATCCACATCTTGTTATGGATAATGCTAGGATCCATAGGCGGAGCAGTTTAAATAATAACATTAAATCATTGGGTCTAAAAACTCTTTACCTTCCTGCCTACTCCCCATTTTTGAATCAAATCGAAAATGTACTTTCGGAATAAAAAAACGAGTAAAACTGGGACAGGCTGAGAATGAAAAAGAACTGGCCTCTATAATTGCATCTGGTTTTGAGTTGATTACCCAGGAATATTGTAGAAATTATTTCATAGGAATGAAAGGGTGCGTGATTCGTGGAGTAGGAAGGAAGTTAATCTGGATTAATAAATCTAAATGAAATAATTTTATTTATAATTTATCTATTCATTTACTTTTTTTTAATTCTTTTGCCCTTTATTGAGAGAAAGACCCTATATATAATTAAAAGATTTGCTATGCCTGTTATGTATTCTGATGTGATCATGAATACAATTTAAAGACTAAAAATTAGTTACAAATAAAAACTTAATTTGAGAATAACTTATTTTATGAGTATGTCTAATTCCAATAAATACGAAAAAAATTCATCACTATATCTAAAGCATGAAGGGGAAATTATTCGTTCAATAAATGTAGAATGGAGCGTAACAACAAATAATTTTAAAATTTTTAATTAAGTTCTTTAAAATATTCTTACACCGACTAATTAAAGGGTGTAGATTTCATATTAGTTTCAATTGTTGTATGAGGTTAACGTCTCCGATTAAGTTTGTCCCAGCTGCATTCGCCATGAAAACTTTTGCTTGGATAATATAACACAACCTCCGGGCTCCTTCTGTTTTATCTTCAATATTCATCAGAGCAGGCCTTTTAAAGATGGGTTGATGAAAAATTATTGACTCGTACAGAAAATATGCAAGATTCAGAAAAATTTGGTAGCACTTTGAGGCTACATTTTCGAAAGTCATTTAATATCCGCATCAATAAATAACTTCAAGTCCCTACTGTATAACTGCAGCATAAAAAAATTTTGAAAGCATTGCCCCCCTTAAAATATCGTTATACTGGTTCCATCACCCAAGACTTAAAGAAAATACCCCAAGTTTGTAAAAATATTTCAATTCCTGTTGGAAGAGTAGTAGATATGCTAAAGAATGTCCATCACACCGATAGTGTCATCATATTTTAAGCTACATTCCAGAATCAATAATCCCTTTACTTTCAAAGTTTCCTATTGACCATTCGGGATTGATAAAAATCCTAAAAGAATTCTTAATCTAAAATTACCATTGTTTTAGTATGATTCAAAGGGAAAGTTCATATTATGAACTAAAACTAATATTAAAAGAAAACGACTGTGTCTAATATATATATATATATGTATAAAACTAAACTATCTAGAAAAGCCTCGATGTAAAATGGCCCGAAGCAATGCTTTTCATTATCTCCTCGTAGGTATCGTCAAGCTAAAAAGAATCAAAATTAGACAATGAGTGCCACAACCTTATCAAGACGTTTCTCATATTTACTCATAGCCAAGCTACCGAATTTGGGAATATTTGAAGTAACACAAGCCATCCGTAGAAAGGACGTTCTAAAACTTCAAAATCGAAATAAAACGCTGACTTATTCGCATCACCATCGACACCTTTAAAAACACCATACTCAGTTACAGTAGCAATTCTGGTGTTAGTCACATTAATTCCGCAAACTGTAGTGGTTTTAAAATCTCTATCAATGATCGATTCTTCTAGTAAAAGTATATGATTCATACTGGGTCCCTATAACGTTAAGCGAATAACTTTGCTAAGATTAAACGAATATTCTCAATAAAGGGAAGAAATTATTTTTCTTTTTCTGAATCAGCAGTGAATGAATCTTCCCATCCACTATTTTCCTAATTGAAAATGAAATAAGGAAGTTGCATTTTACCTCTCAACAACGTCCTGACTGACAACGTGAGGACTTGAGGGATGAGGATACTTCCTAAGAAAAGCATTTGATGCAATTTCCCATGGGTAGCTGGCTAAAATAGCAATTAAGGATTATAACAACTTAAAGATCCGATGATGCCTGGAGGACATAGTTTCATGAGAAGAAAACATTTTAGAAGCAAGTTATAGATCAAGGGAACCACGTTACTAGTGGATAACCTATTCGATTTGGGAATGCGCGAAGATTTGTAGCTGGAAATTGTGTCCTTATCTTTATTGGATTAATTAGATTATCAGAATATTTCACTATATATAATGTATATAATAAAAATAATCCAGATTTTTTGATTGCCTTTCTGCTAAAAAATAGTTTACATTCTCTAATTTGGAGGTAGTGTTGTTTCATCATTTCGTGACCATAATTTAAGCGGGGATTTTACGCTTATGTTTCTAAATTCTTTTAAGAAATGCTTTCCTACAAAATTTCAAAAATCTTTACTCGCATTTGATATGATTTAAATCTGTTTTATGACATTCTCCTACTACTGGTTTTAGTTCAAAATCTATATAGTGAATCCATGGTTCTCAAAGTGTGGAAGCATGTTGTTACTGCCATAAAATGTAAGACGGCAGTACAACTGGATAATTACTTTCCACTTATAATATTAATTTTTCTGAATTTTTGATGCTCTCCTTATAATTTTATATATTTTGATGTGGAAGGTAAAGCATAACACATGTAAATGACAAATGATATCACACTGTATAAGAAAAACGATTAAGCAAACATTCATCCAATCATTCATCACGAAAAAATATTCTTTACTTTTTCAATAATAAGAAAAAAACACGGTTTTGAAATAACGTATTGGAATAAATTATTTCGATAATCAGTGTATCTATGAATTGTTTTAGAAAGATTGTTTAAATATTTTACTATAAAAATGATAAAGTTTGTCAAACATGATTTGTTTTCTTCTATTGGCATT
>LDMZ01060821.1:0-11194 GCA_001455285.1 Sphaeromyxa zaharoni
AATAGATCCGTTTACTGATATTGCGTCTTATAATGCGGTGCGCCTTATCGTCCGAAAAATACGCTACTTAATAATTTCGAAAAATAAAGAAAAACACAAAGGCATTTCTTAAGCAATATGTCCCATCGAAATTCAAAAAAATCATTGGAAGTTTTGAATTAACAGATGAATTTAATTGGAAATTTTTTCTCCGCTAGGAGAAGCAGTAATCAATACAGTGAAAATTTATTATTTATTTATTTAACCCTCTCTTATATTTGATTAACTATGGGTAGAAAAAGTTCTTTGAGACAACTCCAAATAGAAAGAGATATTTTTTTCAAAAATCAAAAATTAAAATTTGATATAGATGATTCATACTTCAAAAACTTAATTTCACAAGCTTCAATGGTATTTATGCCAGCAATTCCGTAATTTACATATAGAACATTGTTCTTTGAATTAAAAAACTCCTAGAAATTTTAATATATTTTGTCCTGTATTTAATAAATCTTCGAGTTTAAAAACATTCATTAATAACTAGCACCTTTTTAATTATCAGAAATTATTAAAATATATATATATCAATCTCGGTTTGGCGCATTATTCGAATGTTACATTAATTTCTTTGCGTGTTTAGAATGAATGTCCGTTTTGATAAAATTTGATCAATTTATGAACACCATACTTGATTTAACCAGTATTAGTTTCAGAATATAACTTGACGTGGTAAAATATTTAAGGCCACATTGCTAATTGACATCGTGTTATTTTGACAAAACTTAATTATTTAATAATTTTGAATTTATTCATGATATTTCTCTAAGTAATCACCACTCAATTCGAATTTTTTAACCAAAATTTTCAGATATTTATATATTTGAAATAAAGTTGTTGATTCGGTTAGAAATTTTGACAACCTAACGACATGTGATATATTGCAGATTTAGAACATATTAAATACTCTTACCTGTCAACTTGGAGCAATCTGATTAAATTTAATATTTTTTAAAAAGATACAGGAAATCAATCCAATAACATTATAAACAGGTGTAGTTTCAACATAACAACTTAATTGAAGCACGCGGACGGTAACGGAGAGAGCTATCATTACTAGTTACCTCCAAGAATGGTTTCGGTTGAATACTTATTTGTTCATGAACATCCATTTGAATACCCAACTGCAGCCATACTGGACATTCACAGAATAATTGATGATAGAGCAGCTCCCGTTAAGGACTGCTTAGTTGGATTAAGATACTTAATTTTATTTTTTTTCGTACCTGGAATAATGAATTTTTAGCCATTCTCTATCGAGACTCAGGTATGCCTTTCTTAGCCAAGAAGAATCTTCTCCAAAGTAAATTCCCCTTATATTGAGGGAAACGCTATAAAAATTATAAGGCCTTGATGTAAAAATTGACCCGAGACGTCCATACCTCGTGCAGTAAGGTGTAAGTAAACGTTTGATAACAATTCTTATATATTGAAAAATACTGAATAGTTTAAT
Organism: Sphaeromyxa zaharoni; assembly: GCA_001455285.1. NCBI lineage: Eukaryota > Metazoa > Cnidaria > Myxozoa > Bivalvulida > Sphaeromyxidae > Sphaeromyxa > Sphaeromyxa zaharoni. The sequence continues at coordinate 1,490 of LDMZ01060821.1, forward strand.
ATGGATCCCTCTTCATTTTATTGAACCTATTTTGGATAGACCCTTGCCGTTATCTTTTTTGATGGAAGATACATTCCTTTCATAAAGACCTTCTTCCATTACCCTCACCATGCCGTTAATTAAACTATTTTTACACTAAGTATTTCGTTGCAAATACAATTAGAATAACATCGTTCATAAATTGAGTCAGTTCTCTAATTTAATACTTTTTAAAATAATTTAAAGATGAAGAAACTGAATGAAATAGTAGAATTATCATATGGTATATTCAGTAGAACAAACATTCGAATAAACATTTACATTATAAATTAACAGGCTGAGTTTTAGAAAAAAAATTATATAATATTAAAATACTTTCATACAATCTTTCAGAAACTAGAAACTCAGAAAAATCTTGAATTAAAGATGAATGGATTATATACTACCATAAATTGAGAATTAATTAATAAATGAGTTTAAAAGATTAAAAAATGTACCTGCCCCTTCTACACCCAGAAAGGTTTGCAAAATTTCATGCTGTTTAAGTTTGTATTTAATTTATAAATATTTTTAAAAATAAGTAAATATTTAGTGACAATATTTGCCTCGAAGAATTTTTTTGGTTAATCTTATTATTTGTCCAAAATCTGTAGAAATAATCTCGTTAAAGTATAGCATTGCTTGAATTTATTAACTTTTCATTCTAATAACATCTGGATTGCTGAATCATCATTAATATTACGAATATAACTAGTATTCAAATTTTATTTTACAAACCACCAAGCCTTTTAAATCTCTAATCAAAAGATAAGTATCCGATATACTTAGATCTGCTTTTTGATAGGATTTGAACATTAAAAGGTGTTTGTTTGCTTTTTCTTACTAATCCAAACTTGTTGTGTAACCAATCGAACCATTAAATAAACTTTTTACGAAAAAGATTAAGTAGCGTAACTTAATGCTTGCTCTGGAACAATCAATATGAACGTATGACCAATTTGACTAATATGTATAACATGTGATGAAAGAATTATAATATATAATAAAATATGGAAAATAATAAAAAAAAATTTTCATGGCATAAAATAATTTTTGATTATTTTGTGTTGATCAGATAATCAGTTCGTATTAAACTTCGCATGAATTATTCAGGGTCAATAATAGGTGTAATGATCGATAAACGCAAGCGCATTTACTGTCGATATTCTTTAAGAGTCGACCATATTTTTTTACATCATTAAGATAAGGTTATCTCGCCTATGCCTGAGCAATCGATGGATAGAGATTATCAGGCGGTGATAGGATCATGTGATTCCTCATTGGACGTATTTGTCGATGATGATTTATCGGATCAGGACGTGTTTGGTGATAAAGAGTCTAATAGCTTAGTGAACATTGTTGGAATGAATGAATTTTTAAATATACCTGATATACCTGTGTATTTGAGCTTTTCTGGGTGTGGATTCATTGGGGCCTACCATGTAGGAGTGCTGGCTTGCTTGATGGAGAACTCCAGGAACCTCATGCTACGTGTAGAAAGGTTCTACGGTTCATCAGCGGGGGCATTAACATCTGCATGTTTCTTGGCCGGAGTGCCCTTGACCCAAATGATAGAGTTGAATATTATCCTTGCCGACTTGGTTTCGTCATCAAAGTACGGAATTATTGATCCTACGATCAACTTTATTAAAACTATCAGAAATTTTCTTGAAGATAAGTTGCCTGATAATATTCATGAAATCGTTTCCGGAAGACTCTTCATTAATCTCACTAGAGCTTATAATGGGAAGCCGTATCTCGTTTCGTGGTATAATTCTAAGAAGGATGTGATAGATGTTGGGTTGGGTATTTATTTGTTATTTATAATAGGCTCTCGAATGTACGTCATTTATTCCTCTATTGTTCGGATTTAGTCCACCGAAGTTTGGAGGATGTGTAAGTCTTATTTTTATTTTAAAATCGATTATTTAAAATTATTTCTTCTAAAGTAATAAGCCATCCAATGGACTTATAATAATTATATAAAATCTCATTAATTTGTAATTAATTTAGATAATAACAAATGTTTTTGTAATTGATGATAATATCCGGTTTTCTAATTATCTATCGATTTATTTTTTAAAGGTATATAACCTATATATTAATTTTCACTATAATCAGGGGTTGTCAAGTTTTCTATTATAATATATTTAGAATTAAATAAACAGTTATTAAAAAAAAATTTACTTACATACGTGTATTTTCGTAGTTTTTTCTAGAAAATCTATGTTACTATTACTTTTGTTGGGTTTATTATAGCTAAGGCATTCAGTTTTAAACGTTAGTTTATATCTCCTAGCCATCTTTCTTTAGATTAATAAATACTATGGATTGATAAAAAATATATCACTCCTCCGCATACTACATAATCAAGCATATATTAAGGGTAAAACTTTAATATAATATTTAATAATTTCCCTTGGCTTTTTTTATTTTCTAAATTTTTATAAAAAGTCAAATAAATTTATAATATTTTATATTATAATTATAGATAAAAATTCTTCAGAGATATTTAATTAAATAAAACAGTAATTAAAAAGGCTGTATTTTAACAAGAAAGATTGTATCGTGATCCAGTTAAAAGTAATTTATTTCTGAAACTATCGTATGACACTTAGCAAGGTAAGAAAAATTGATGGACACCACGAGAGACAATCAATGATATAATTGGCTGATTAAATCAAGTTAAGTAAATAGATGATAAGGATTAAAAATTATTATTGTTTTCATAATCCTAATGCACTTAGCTCGAAGGTAAACTTGCTCCCTAATCAAATTGGAAATGGGTGTTCTATTGAATTACATCCCATATAATTTTTTTCGTTTTTCAGCATAAAAATAGAAGGTATAATGTCGTCTAAATTAAAACAAAATATGAAATAACATTTGTGTATTTTATAGAGGAATCTTTTAAATTTTTTTAATTTTACATTTCATTACCGCTCTCTGATAGAAAACTCTTCGCAGTTATAATAAAAATAAGTATATCGTCTTCTGCGTCTAGAATTAAGATTTTCAAATTTCAAATGTTTATTAAGGTGATTTTTTAAGAATAGGCTATTGGAAGATCAACGTTTGACTCCTTTAAAGGTTCTCCTTCACATAGTACCAATACATAAATACTGTGATTATTTGCGAATACAAAAATATCGTTAAATCTTCGCTTTATGTTTATAGCTTTCAGGAACAGTTTAAATTTAATCTAGTATATAATTTCTTTTGTATTGTTAGAATTGTTGAAACTTCTGCTATGTGAAATACTTAGTCATTATCAAATATTTTTTAAGAAGATTTAGAAGGTTCCTAAATTAAGTCCTAAGTATATTATTAAATGATTCTTCGATTGGTAGTTTTATGAGGTCAGCTGATTTTCCTTACTTTTATTGATATTACTTGAAAATATTTTAAATGAAGATCATTATGCTAATGTTTACAAACTGATGTGTTTATTTCTGTTATATCTATCGAGTAACTATTATTCTTTACTTCAGTCAATCATAATAAGTTATTATATCTAGGGTTTTATCGATTTATCATTCCTTTTTCCGTCCGATATTTTTATGCATATAACTCTTCTTCTTTCTTTCCAATCTTTTTAAAAACTTACAGAGGCTCTAGATTTTCGTATTGTAAGTTAGTAATAAGAAGACGCCTTGATTTATGTTTTTGATCCATTTGTGAAAAATAACGTAACCTGAATTTAAACAAATCCATACAGAGTAATTTTGTGAATTGTTAATATGACTTTGAATGAAATAAATTCTGGTAGTAAATTATTTAACAGAAATTTATCTTTTTTAACACAAAAAACTAGTATAAAAGAAAAAATAAAGCTTAGAATTAAATTCTTTAAAACCTTATTTTACAAAAAACTAGAATGTTTTAACAACTAAAGTAGAGCATTTCTTGCAACATAAAGATGATATTTCTAATCACCTAATTTTTTTGTATTTTAGGTTGTTTTTTTATGAACCTTTTTCAGATCGAATAATTTATTGTAAAAGGAAAGAAAATATAAAAGCCTTGCTAACACTTCGGGGATATATATTTCAAAATGAGTCGTAGATTCAAAATAACTAATTAATGTAAAATATATGCTATCTATCTATTATTTATTCTATTTTAAAAATGAAATCCGTCAAGAATTCTTTACGTTAAGTCTTTCAGTTGAATTGTATTATGATTTGCAAGGAAATTGTTCGATCATAGTTGTGCTGGAACCTATCGAAAATACGAGATTCTTAAATTCAATCCTTGCTAAATATTCAGTTACCACTGTGGGGAACATTTTTTAAATCTTTTTGATACAACTTTTCAATTTAAGAGTATTATCTTCCATTCTATTTTGATTTTTTATTTCTAGTGCTTAATATTTCAAGCAGAGAGTTCTTTTCGATATCATCATATTCTATAACCAAATCTATTTTTATAGATCGTACTTCAACCAAAACATAGTCCCCGATAAAGTTTAGAAAAATATAATTTGGTAAACAAATCACTTATAGTCTCCCAAAATTCAATAAATATTTAAAATACAAAATATTTTTTATTTTTAAGAAAAGGCGTGTATCTAACCTGTTACTTATCCAATTCGAAGACTTGTAAATATTTTATGGGATATATTAGTATTAGTAAATATATAGTTTTTTGTGAAATTATTTCTTTCTTTGTTCAGTATATATGTGAACGTTATTTTTGGATCTCTAATAGGTTTTGACCCTTCTTTAGTTTAGAATTTATTATTGCTACATGCATGGAACCATATAAATATCATTCCATGATATTGAACTACGTTGACGGTTATACGTGAACCTTTATTTTTTATGCGCCATAACAAACAGGTTTGTGTTATTTTCAAACGTACAATAAAATGGAAAAATATGTTGCCTCTTAACCGCAGTTTTTTACTAAGCATCATATTTAATACATAAAAGCCAATATATAACTCCTGAAAAGTAATCGTTAAGGAGATGGATGTAAATCTAAAAATATTTGTATATATATATATATTTTAGATCGCTTGCTTTTCTGTCTATGACCATCAGTCAACATTTATATATAATTAAAAATGCTCATTTTTATGTAAATGTTGGATAACTAATATATTTATGTGTTGATAATTTCATGTAGTTGGAAGTAAACCAATATCTTCTGTTCTATTATGCTTATAAAGGGGGAGGGGGAGTGATGGAAAAACAACTCATATTCATTTTTAAATAATCATGATCATCTATTTAAATTAAATATCCTTAATTATCCCATGGTAGAAAAAATGTTTTTACACACTCTTAATATTAAGGAACTACCTATCAGACAATTACACGTTCATGTGGGGGGCTTCTTATATTTGCGAGAATTATTAAGTCACTATAATGTTTTGAAATGCTAATGTATATGTTTTATTACTTTTACTTATTATTATGACATAATTTACCATATTTACAGTAAAAATATTTTTTTGCAAAATTAAATTATCTTTGAACAAATATGCGAGGCTATATTAATAATTTATGGTTGTTTGAGTCACTATGTACTCCGTTGGAGCATAAATGAAATTTTTTGTTACTTTTTTTATTTTTAAAAATGGAGCCACATATATCATGAAAATGCATGTGTTATTTTCTAATTTTATTTCTCAAATATTATTATTTTGCAACTTGGGAACCGAGATCTATATTTTCATTCAATACTCTATGCCTTTGTATTCTTTTTAAGTATAATGCCTAAGAGCTAAAGATGCTTCTTTCTCGTGCCAACGCTACGATGACGATAATTATTAAATCTTTATAATTACTTCATAATATCTAACCTGTCAGAAGGGAGTACTGTATTTCTAAAATTTTCATGTTTTCGAATTCATTTAGAATAATGTTTTGACCTCGTAAGACATTTTAATAATAGAATATAACTATATTTGGTTAATTTAACAAAAATATTTTTCATATTTAATCAAATTTTTATTTCAATTAATATATTATACAAAAATACAATTTTTTTTATCCAATACTTGAGTTATAAAATGGGATGCGGGTTAAAGTTACAGTATCGTATAAATTTTTTTATTTGAGATAGATGAAGTTAATTTTTTAAATATTTTTTATTATTTCTACATCGTTCATAATATTTAAATTATAATATAGATGCATTACTGGACGTTATGTATAATTTACTACCTTCTTTTGAAATCTAGATTTTTTGTTAGATTTGATGTTTATAGCATTTAATTTAATAATAACTTCACTGGACTTTGTAAAAAGTCTTGTTATTTTAAAAGCTCTGATAAATTTTATTATAAAACCATTATTTATCTTAATTTTTATGTATGAGTTAAAAAAATAAATTTTTCAGAGATATGTCGATGGTGGACTTACAGACAACTTGCCTCAATATAGAGTGTATTATAAAAGAATTCATTCTGTCAAGAACGAACTCCTATTGAGGAAGAAGAATAGTTATATTGAAGAAATTGATGGTGTGAAACAGGAAGGCGAGAATGGGTATGATTTCTTATTGTGTATCTTCAAGATATAAGAGTATTTATGATCACAATAACTCCGTTTAGCGGAGATGGGGATATTTGCCCCAGAGACTGTGGAAACGGGATTCAAAATAAAATTCAGCTATTTAATATGGGATTCAAATTCACATTTGAAAATATAGTTAGGATTTTATACGGGTTTATTAAACCTTCCAAATCTGAGGTAATTCAAAGCTGCACAAGTGGATATAAAGATGCCTTGAATTACCTTAATGGATTTTACCTAGCTGGAGTGACTCGTTGTATCATCACTCGAGAGCCCCATCGTAGGCATTATTCATTAGGTTCTATTACAAGGATCAAAAATACCAATTCTATTATTTCAAATAATATAAATAACTATCCAATTTTTAAGTCAGTAGAAGATTCTCCATTTTGTTCATGTTTATTTTGAGAAAGTAAAAAAATAAATTTTTTAGATGTTAATTCGATAGACGATAACATGATTGCTCCAATGAAAGATTTTTGCTTACAATATATATCCTTCCGGTCAAAATACAGTATCCGGTCAGGATTCGTCTGTATCGGATACCATATAGGTAAAACAGTATACATTTCTGCAAGGGTTACAACAAAATACAGTGTTTCTTATTTATTCCCAATGTAGTTTTATTTTTTTAATCTTATAATATGGCAGAATAAAAAAGATGATAAAGTTCTCTCTTCCTCTGCTTAAAAGATTGCCCTTCTTTTCATTTGGATTTCAGATACTTAATACTATGGTATTTGCAACTGAAAATTTGTCCCAAACTGACTCAGAATCTGAATCATCGTTCGTAGTTAAGAAATATTACCAATTTAAATCAACATAGAATTCTTCCCGGGAAATGTTCATATGATTAATTCTCTAATAGGTTTTGTACTATTGGAATGTGTAAATTATATCCTTGGTTCGTAGATTAATTTAGTTAGGTTTACATTGTCTCTAATATACTTTTTTATCAAATTCTTTCACTAATATCTTTGTATAATTTCTATCGTTTCATCTAAATATATTAATCCGTATTTCTATTAGTTTAAAACTCTATTTTCATTTTATGTTGATTGTTTACACTATTATTGGTATAGTTATTAAGTTTTGTATATATCTTTTATAAAATTAATTTCCTCCAAGATTTTTGTATTTAAATTATAATTTACGTTTTGTTTAATATGATCTTTTTATTAAATTACTTGTCAAAGACGGAAGGTTTTATGAAAATACCGATATTAGTTTTAATTTTTTATATGTATTACTCACTACCTACAAAATCTAATAAAATGATGATTTTGATGAGTAATTTATTTTAGAATGTTATTATTGATTGAAATTTTTTTATTAAAGGGATTTATAGTTGAAACGCGGTATAATCTGAGACCCCATCTGACGAGGGGTGCATTTTTTTGCATACAACATGAACTTTTCATATAAATTGAATCTTTTTTTTAAATTTTGTCTATGTATGCTTTTCTGATCACTATGTTAAATTATCAAGGAACGAAGACATTTAAAGGTTGTGCTATCCCTTATAAGATAGGTCAGATTTTATATTTTTTAATTGAATAAAACTCTAATGTTTTTGAAAGACGTGAGATTGTTAAGGTTTGATTCGGAATCGAGCTGAGATGCTAACGAACTGTCATTCATTGTATCATAAGCAATGAGGTAAAAGATGAAAAAATTTTTTAATGACAGAAAAAAACACTATATTTAAATAATTTTTGAATCATATATCAAATTATGATAATTTTAGCAAAAATATTTTCTACCTGTAATCACTTTCGAAAAAATAGTTTAATTAAATACAGTATGTAAAAATTTGATAAATTGATGATTCAATGCAAGATTTGGAGTTTTAATATACAGCTATATCCTGATATACAAGTTTTTATATCAATATTTTTTAGACAACACACGGATAGCTTGGGCAAAGAGGCTAACAAGGAAACATTCATCCATCATTGCTTGAATCACATTCTTGTGCAGGTTTTTACCTTCTTTGAATATTTATTCCGACAATTCTTATTTACATTTTGTATATTTAGTCAAGTTTATTTTGAGATATGATAGGAATAAATTAATATCTGAAATAACCCACCTCTTCATTTCAAAAGTAACATCACGTGAAAATTTAAACATTGGTCCTGAATATTTTTGTTGACTCGCAAAATAGCCAAGTACAGAAAACAAGTTTGATGTAGATATTATTCTACGAACTGAGGCATTGAAACCCGGTACATGTAAACTTTTTGATCCTTGTTCTGGAGGTACATATCCATTCATTTTTATAGTAGAATATTATCTACCAATTATTCGTCAATTACTCCTAAAAATTTGTTATTAATCTGACCTTTTTAAATTGTTTCATTATTAAATCTTACCTAGATTACAGTATAACTTCAAAATTAATTACTTAATTAGATTTAATACAGATATATTATATGAAGGTTTTCATCAATAATAAGCATTAATCTGATATTTTTTATATGTTCCAGAGTCTAAGTTGTTATCAAAACCACTGTCGAAAAATATTTAAAACCCTTAAACTTGATAATATATTTTGATGTCGCCAAATACAATTATTGTTATATTCAAATCATAAGATGTAAATGTATTACATACTTATTTTGAGATGCTATCACCAGAATTTCATATTTTTATTCAAAATTTTAGAATAATAACAAGAAAATAGCTATATCACAGTGGATGAAAATTGTATTTATAGGGTTTTTCGATCAATTTCAGAATAAGCAAGAAAAAATATAATACAAACAAAAAAATCAAAAATTAGAAACTACAAATTTATTCTAGGATAACTAGCCACAATTCTGCCTTCTACACATACCCTAACATTTTCCTGTAAAATGCACGGCAATGATCTCCACTAATTTCTGAGAACTTTTGTTCAATTAACCTCCTCGATGGCATTTCTGTACGAGCACCCCTCCAATAACTAAATTTTTCCAAACCGAAAAAACATTTTCGATAGGATCTAAGAATGGAGAGTTTGAAGGTAAATAAATTTTGTTCATCCTCCTAATCTCCTCATCTTCTGCCAATATCCATATTGAAAATAGGGGAAGGTATGCCTTTTCTGAGCATGCACTGTGGATTTCTTTTAAAGAAGTTTTGAAATCCTCCCCAGTTACTGCCCTTTCATGAATTTTAT
>LDMZ01060825.1:0-26160 GCA_001455285.1 Sphaeromyxa zaharoni
ATATATATATATATATATACAAAAAGCTAGGCTTACGTTATTTTCCAATAAATTGGCGAAATTTGGAACCTCTGACAAGGCCAGACTGTTTTTGGTGGAAAGTTTTGCACTTGCATGTGACTTAATAAAGAGGATTTATAGACAAATTTCTTTTAAAAAGATTATTGTAAAAATTACGTCAATTATTAAAAATCACGAAAAGAAAACTCAGAAACAATTATTGCTAGCTAAAACAATCAAACAACCGTATTTCATTTCTAATTAACGATTCAAATTTTAAATATAAATTTTTGCATAATATCGGCAGCTCAGTATTTTTCAGAATGATTTTTAGCTATAAGTATTATACAACATAACTTATGACATTGATAGTTATTTTTAACTCCCTAACATTTATTCACACTAAACATTTCTCAAGCCGTAATTTTGATCATTATAATATATCTAATATATCACGAAACTTCGTTTCGAATACTATATCCATTTGACATTCAAAGTTATAAAATGATAATTTTTTATTAACAGACTATTTCCTCTAGTTGAGAAACAGAACATTTAAAAATATAAAAATAAATATACATTTAAATCAACCAGCCCTGTATTTGAGACAGGAAGGTATGTCACCTCGAACCCTTCCAACTCAAGTGCCCGACAGGAATCCAAAACACATTTATGTTCGGTCTGGGTAGTAATAAGGTGTTTCTTCTTCTGTCTATTAAACCTACATATCCCCTTAACAATACAGTAATAATCATATATGACTTCCTACTTTAATAGCAAGATTATTCGACTCAGTAGCGCCACTAGTAAAAATAATTTCTTTCGGAGATCCACCAATAAGTTTCGCTACATCCTACAATAGATTTAAAATATATTCCTATAATATACGGCTCTAGCCTGCTCAACAGCTTCTTCTGTTTCCCAGCCATAAACGTGAGTCCGAGAATGAGGGTTCCCAAACTTATCCATAAAATAGGGAAGCATTGAATCAAGCACTCGAGGGTCCTTCAGAATATGTGTTAATCAATCGATAAAGGAGTACCAAAACACTAGTACTCTGAGCATCCAAATAAATAGCACGAAGGTTTTTCTTATTCTCAAGTATGGCTAATGAATTAGTCAAAATAACGTGATAATAAAAATAAAAACTTTTTGAAGAAAAAAAACTAATCAGGTCTTTCCTCCCAAACGGTGTTTTTGATTTGATAAAATTCGAAAACAAACGCACAATTACCATTTCATAAATGCGATGCACACCGAGCATCCAAAGGATCAACGAATGGAGAACTTTACCTCTGTTTTATCTGTATGAACTTTTTTAAATCTATATATTATTGATAGGTTGTTGGATTGAGTTCTACATCTTTTAAACATTAACAAAAACTGGGTCCTAAATAAAGAATGGCATAGAGCAGCTCTTCTCAAACTTTAATCTTATATTCAGGCCAATAAATATATTCAAACAAGTTAGATTTTCTAATCGTTTTTAACGTTTCATGTGATATATTTTTTTACGGTTATACTATTTTTCACAACTTTTGGATGAGTAACACTACCCATGGTTAGAGCATTAACCCTACTTTAAAGTTTAATCAAAGTAAAGCCATTGGAATCATATAAAATAAAATGGATTATTTTGAATTAATAATTTAGCACTGTTACAACCTATTCAAATTCCATCTAAAGGGAGGCTGTGATGTGATTGCTAATTATGTAATTAGCTTATTTTTTTGTTCGTAACGGCAACTCAAGTTTCTAGTTTAGTTAATTGATTAATTATGGAATGAGCTTCCCCTTTAAATCATAAATATTATTACGAGCCACCTCCTGATTTACTGAAGTTTTTTATTTATCATGAAAGTCACTTTTCGCTGATTAATCGATTTTTATATACTAAAATATAATTAATTTGGCAATATTTTAAGTTAAAATATTTAAGACTAAATAAATCTATTGGCCAACAACAATTAGGTTAATCATCACACTTCACCGTTAGATATTGAGATAAAATCCTTGCTATCTGTTTTGTTGAAATAATTTGGGACTAAATAAATATTTCAAACACCTATAATTTTGATTTCAGGGCATATGTTGGATTAATTTATTATTTCTTACGGTAAGATGGAGAAAATTTTCCAAAAAATATGCATCAACAGTCTTGTCTATTTGAAGAGAACAAGCATGTTAAAAGAGCATTAAATAAGCAAAAATGTGTGGATTTGAAACTATTTTAGTTGATCAAAACCATATAATCACTTTCAGTTCTGAGAGATGCTTATCCATGTCCTGCTTACCGAATTGTCATTCATGTAACAAATGAACAAACATAAATTTTTTCCCTTCAAACCTTACACTCAAAATGATTTTGCATTAAGAAAAAGATGTAGCTATTAATAGGAGTTCTTTGATATACAATTTTTGAAAAAATGCAGAAAAAAATTAAGAAGAATGCGTCTTCTCTGCTGCAAAGGTATCAATAAACATTTGTAACAAAATCAAGATCAGCAATATTAAGTACATTGAATTATCTTGTGAGTTATCATCTAAATATTGTTCTTATTCAAGTTACAAGAAACTACTAGGCTAGTTGCAAATAATTTAAAATTTAATTTTTTTTATCAAAATCCTTTTAAAATTAGACATCTGAGTAACTTGATTTATTATCTGAGTCACGTAAAGAATCAAACCCAAAACTAAAACGTTTTCCTATTTACCATGATCTGCATCCAAGAATTTTGGGCACTATAAATACAACAAAACGTGGAATATTTAGGAATCTACCGAACATTTTTCACAAGTAAACCAGAAATATCATCAGCATTCGCATATACCTTTGGGACCTAAAAAACAAATAATATATCTAACCACGCTCAATATCCTAATAATTTCAATAAAAATTATTTTAATACATATTTACAAAATTCCTATGGACTAAAAACTGCAAACACCCGACCACAAAACTTCATAACCAGATTATTCGATAGATTTCGGTCATTTTCGTTGTAAATTAATTGTTCTTGAAGTAATGTCAAGGTATGATAAAAAGAAAGCTGATCCTATTCCCGTTATTACTGATGCAGACGGAAGGTGTTAACTATTTATTTTCGGATTTTAATAAGCATTAAGTGAGATAAACCCATTTATTCCGAAATATATCGTATCTGTGCCATGGTATTACGGAGCAGATAAGTACCGTGACACCTGCTTTTGTAAACTTAGCAAATAGGCCATCTCTAGAGCATCAGAAGATTCTATCTGGTAAAACTGAGAACTACGCTACTATCCATGAGAGTTACTTGAGAGGGACACCAACTGTTCCTTAATATTACCTCAAGATCAATCCTTATAGGGAAAAGCCCCTACAAAGTACAGAGATGGTGCCTGTGAAAACTGTGGATCCATGACACATAAACGTAAGGATTGTTTAGAAGTATCATTATCATATATTCATTGTAAACTTCTGAGTAGAGACCTAGGAAGTTGGGAGCGAAGTTCACTAACCTCGATCTCAAATGCGACGATTATACTCAAGTATGCATATTAACGACTTGATTATTAACGATTCAAGCCAAAACTTAATTTGGATTTTGATGGGAAAAGGGATCGGTACCTCATTATGATCATTGCCTAAATATTCGTTAGATGGGCCGGCTATGATCCTTCTGAACATTTGAAGGTTATTGAAGAGTATAACAAAGTTGAATTGGTATGCTATTTTTAATGATTTTTTTGGTATAATTGCATTATTTAAGCCTTAATGGAGATATTTTTTTATTCAATGCTTTTTTAATATTCAAGAATTAAGTCAAAACAATTTGGAGACCCTACATTTATCCCAAGATTGTATAGTTTTCGGTATATATATATCATAAGACGAATATAAACGGATGATGTTGCTACTCATAATATAGTCACAATCTTTTATAAAAAGCTTGTTATTCATTTTACAATAAAATTCCAAAATATTCTGACAAAAATTCTTAATATCTTCATTCAATTCCTTCTTCCTATTAGAAATATTATTAAATACAATGAAGAAACGGTACATCCTACTTATATGATGGTTATTTAAAATTTTTATACATCAAGAGTAGCAAAAGTTAATTGTATATAAAAGATCGCTAAAATATTTTCATTAAGCCTTCGAGAATATTTAATGATAAAATATAACAAAATCTAAAGCTTAAAATCAATCACTTAAGAAAGTTCCTTTTGAGAAAACATTCATTTTCACAATATGGTAGTGATAAAACTTTCTATTATCCCCTACCTTTTTCGATTACTCTGAGAATTGTAATATGGGAGAATATTTACGGTTTTTCTGTTAATTTCCTTCTAAATTTACTTATTTATGTACCACAGTGTATAAAAAATACTATAATTTTTAAATTTAATGATAAACCTATTAATATATTTTATTCTTTGCTAAAAATTTTAATTTTTACTCATGATTTTTATAATTAAGTCCACTCTATTATCGAATTTTTATTTAAACTAACTGGTATTTATGTATTTACAACCGGTTTAACAACACCCTTAGCTATTATATTCCCCTGATATCTGTGCTAAGGTATATGGCAAAAGATATATTATAATCTATTTAATAGTAATGAAATGTAGATTAGCATAAAATATAAATTATTCGGAGTAACTAGTTGAGATTTCAAGACTTGTACTGTTTGAAATCTTTATAAACATATCGTTACAACCTCGATTTATGTTGGAATAGCATATTGGGAATTATAATATTTTTTCGATGATAAAATATATTTAAAATTTCATGAACTCTAACTGTTATTAGTTTGCTATATTCTCTTGGTAAAACACCGTAATATGCTTTTTCAGTTTTGCAAAAAAAAATCAAGAAGAAACACTAACATGAGATTTGTTTATTGGTTTTTAGCTACATTTAAAAATTTTTTATTCTAGTGGAATTTCAGATTTTGAAATCGTATTGATTAAATTTTAATTGAAAATATCCGGTCATTGAATGGTTTGGAGTATGAACAGTACATAGAAATAATAGCTTACACTACATAAGTGATTGTTAGCTGACTGTTTAGCTCAAAATTTTTAGTGCTATTTTTATTGCAATTTAATGTGTTTTTTAGTAAATCTGTTTTAATTCATGATTTTAAAAATAACATCGAATATTATCGGTTTAGGAAATACAGAATTTTTTGGTGAGAGGAAGAAATTGAAGAGAAAAAAATTTCTACTGTATGAGAATGACATCTTGTATCTGGTGACTAGTAACAGATTTAACTTATTGAATAAATTTCCTATGAAAGACTAACCCTAGTTTGAATATAATCTGAATCAATTTATTGTCAAGAGCTTAAAATTACTCTATAAAGGAAATTGATTTGTGATTATAATAGCTGAGAATTGAACTATCTTTGGAATCTCGTGAAGTGCTTTTAATTCCTTTCCTGTTTTGATTCCCAAATCGGCAATTAAATAGAAGAAAGATTCCTATTGACTTTTAAAAACGATTTTAATATATATTTCTTCTAAATTCAAGCTCCTCTGCGAATTCCGGGTTAAAAAATTGATTTGATATTCATGGGGATGTGATGAGTTTTCAATTAACTTTCAGTTTTGATTTACCAAACGTTCAACTTGAGTCACTCTCATCAGAATCATATTATTATATTTTTGATGTTATTATCTGATGAAGGTAAAATTATCGAAATCCAAACAGTTTTTCAGAAAAGTTGAATACCTTTTCCCAGATAGCTTAAACCAGTAAAAGTAGACATTCTCTGTGTTAGGTGGGCCAGTTACGAAAGCATTCATAGGCAAACGTTTTACCATTCCTGTTAATATATTAATAATTTGTTTATTATCTTCGATTAGTACAAGCAGTATGATATGTAAAAATACTTCGTCAAACAGGGAGATTGTTTTCGTATAGTTTTACTAATAAAAAAATTTATTTTTAAAAAAATATTTGACGTTTAAAATTCTGATTTTGCTTTTAGAAAGCCAATTATCTTATAATGTTATACCTATTGTCAAACTATTAATTTTGAAATAATCAGATTTTAATAATTCAGCTTTATGATCCAATTTGAATTAATTTTTTAGGAAAAACAAAGATTAAAATCCGAAAAAATTGATATCGAAACTATTGGATCTTCTGAAAGTCTTAATATAAATTATTATTTAAACCATCCCAGCTTCCAATTTAGATTCCAAACCGGAAGAAGAAGACGATGACGAAAAGTATGCGGATTCTGCCGCTATGCCCGGACAGAAATATGATCCTAAAACGTTTTTGTAAACTCTTTTGGTTTATTGTAATAGACGAGCTACAATCCGGAATCTTCGCATTAGGGAAGATGTTGCAAAGGTATAACATTTTTTCATTTTAAATAATCTTTGAAGTATTTGTACAACCTTGATTTGGATTCGGCATACTATGACCCAAAAACCCGATCTATGAGGGACAATCCTTCTGAAGATGTAAGTAGTGGAAAAGGGTTTAATGATTTGTAGATCACTAATAATTCTAACGTTAGTTTTTTGGGAGAAAATTTACTTCGAGCTACTGGCGAAGTTAAAAAAGTAGACGATGCTCAAAGTTCTAATCCCTTAAAAATTTATATTTAATCACATAGTGTTTACCCAGGAAGCTTCGGATAGAGGAATAGATATTCATTTACAAGCAGACCCTACGAAAGCGGAGTTGTTGCTTCGTCAATTCGAAGCGAAAAAGAGTAAACTAGTCGAAAATCGCCAAAAAGAAATCCTTGATAAAGTTTTTCTTTATTCAAAAGCTTATAATTCGTTATCTAGTATGGAGGAGCAGAATATTTGTACGCCCCACCAAAAGAAGCGATGCTATTACAGACTGTAAGAAAATTTTATTATTGTTTATTTAAATAAATGAATTTTAAGACTGTATCTTTGTTTAGCTTTTGTCGTGTTCCCGTACTTTTTCAAAACCGTTTAATTTATTAAAAACACCTTGAATTTGTAGGATGTAACAATATTAACACAATTTTAGGCTTTTTATCCATTATTTGATAAAGAAGTAATCTTTGTCGCATTCAAGCATATCAGTGATACATTTTCTTGTGTGATTCCTACAGACAATCTGTTGCCAAAGGTATTTCGCCTAAATATATATCAAAATAAAGTAACCTAAGTAAAAATCATTCTAATTAATAATTTCAACATGTTATGCAAATGGAATATTTCATTCTACTTCGTAGAATATCTCTCTATCTAATAGCTTTCAGAAATGTTACTCAAAGGAATTTAAGTTTTTTATGTAAACTTGTGCGGTAAATTATTTTAGAAAATTAAAGTAGTTTTTTAGATAAATGACAACTTTGTGTGTTTTGATACTATCATATAAGGATAAGAAACAATTAATATTTAAATGAAATCATATAGTTTTTTATTTTTGAACACTTGTTAATGTGAATTACCCACTGCATGATAGGTCTATACGTAAGTGATTAAAAAATCGGAGGAAAAACGACGCGTTAGTTTCATTTGAGATACGATATTTGATAGACTTATTTTTTGGCCATTATCTACTTAGTTTAAGATGTTGAATAATGGATAAAGTGTACGAATAAATGCCTTAAACGGTTCGTTTTTGTGATAGGATTCTTCAATCCCTATAGTAATTCTTGAGCTTATAGTGGTCCATTAACTTATTATTTACGAACAAAGCATCTATGTGTAGAGTTGTTATCACCGTAATGTAATTATCAATTAACAGTGAAATTAATATTAATAATTTTATTTAGTTTTTTATACCTTCTATTAAATTGTTTATCATTCCTTGTTACAACTAAGCTTAATAATTTTTAGAGGACCTTTAAATTTATAGTTCCTGTGTTGTTTCAAAGTTCTTGAATTTGTGTATTAATGTTAATTTTAATGTGCTCTTCATTCTGGTCATAATTTTACTTAAATTTTAAAACAAGTTTCTTGATATTTACTTTAACAAGAACTAATCACTTAAATGTATAAATATCCAATATTTCTGTTTGTTTTTGTACTATTGTTTTAATTTTTTGCGACAATTTTCTTTTTGATACGTGAAAGGAAGTTTCTTGCACGCCTTTATGAAAATATTGATAAAGTACTCATTTCCACATGTTCCATTTAAATTAAAAATGTATCTGTGGCCTCCTAATCATTGTTTTAGTAATTTATCTACAAAACTTATTTCTCCTTGATCCATTGTATTGATATCTTCCCTAGAAGTTTTTAATTACATTAATGTTGAATAAACATCTTGCACTTTTATTTTAAATTTCTTTAAATATTTCAAATATTAAAATTTATTTTTTCATTTACAGCAGGTAAAGACATATTACCTGAATAAATGAACGTATAGCTTAAGCAGGTTTTGAAATAAAATTCATTCAAAAAAATGTTTAATCGTGTTTAGGAAGATATTTTAATTTTTTAATTATTACTTTTTTCATTTATATACTAGTAAATTAAGATAAAATGAGTATCCTGTAGCTATATTTTTTCAACCCGAATATAGACTGCTTGAGCATAAAAAAGTCGTTTTAAAAATAGAAATATAATGAAAAATATCTGCATATTTGTAAAAATTATAATTTTTAAACTATTTTTTATTTTTGCATTCTTTTAAATATTTAAAAGCTTGATACATTGAATAGGAGGATTATGTTGAGTATAATGCCAGTGGTAAATGTATTAAAGGTCAGGAAAAAGCTGTACCTAGGTCAAAATATGAAGAGGATGTGTTTGTTAATAATCATACTGTACACTACTTATTGACAATTCATATGTGACTTAGAGTGTTTGGGGATCATTTTGGAAAGACTTTAAATGGGGTTATGCCTGTTGTGAATCATTTATTAAAAATTCTTACTGTATCGGCCTATCTCAACCTGACGCGATGTTGCTTACAACAGTTTTTTCGGAGGAATTGAAGCATGTTGAAAAGAATAAAGAAGAAAAGGGTAGAAAGAAAAAACTAAAAGAAGTAATACTAGAAAGTTAAAATTAGACTACAGCTATAGGCTTTAGACGACGAAGAAAAGAGAATTACAGAAAGTGAACGACTCTCGAATTTGTCAGATCGCAAAAGGCCCTACAATAAATTTACCGAGACTGATGTTATGACCGATGAAAAAATGGAAGCGTATTTAATTAAAAAGAAGTTAAAAGAAGATCCAATGTTTAACTTTAAGCCAGATTAATGTCTTTCATGTAAATATGAACTAACTCTTAGTGTAATTTACCTCTGATTTTAATTCTTTTCTACTATAAAATCATTTCCGTCCTTAAAAATTCATTAAATAGATAAGGTTAACTGAAAATTTTAATTTAATTTTGGTAAGCGATTTTTACAATAATAGTGTAGCAACCTCATAGGGTTGCCTCACGTTATCGAGGTAGAAATTCAAAAAGGATTTATCTCCAGCCGGTGGCTTGAACGAAAGTCTTGTCATAGTAGAATAACTAATGAAATATTATAAGAACTAAAAGGCGGTTCCCCTACGGCTGCCACTAGGCAGATTTTATACTTTCATTGTCCGTCGGTTTACGACAATAGATTAAAAATCCCCTAACAAACCACTTAAAAGTTTATGTTTTAGAATTATGACCTGCTTTCATCAAATCAAGTCATATAAAAACTTAATACAAGGAAACCCATTCATGGCTCTCGGTTCAAACTATTGTCCCGAATGTTTTCGAAGGAACTTAAGATGATTAGGTAAACATTGCATTGGTGTGAACTTTTCTTCGGTTTGTGATATCCTGTTTTAACTATTAGCCCTATCTACGTGGGTTAAAAATTTAATCACTGTGCTTTGCACATAATTCACTGAAATATAACTGCTTAATCGCTACTTTTTAGATTATTAATAAATTTTGATTGCAATTCTTATTTTAGGCCATGTTTTTCATGATAATCCTTCATTATAAACCCCAGAAAGACTGGTAATATATTAAAATAAAACTTTTATATCTGTGATCTAAAAGCTCAATATATCTTGTCTTTACCATTCCAATACTTTATTTTCTGATTTTCACAACATTAGATATCTGTGTACATATCTAAGACTTTATTACTATTTTGAAGTAAAAGAGAATTTATATATAAGCTTTAAATTAAGAATTATCAAATATTTACCAAAGGGCATCAATCGATAACTCTCAAAATTCAAACGCAATAGCAGTCTAATTCTGAATTATTTATTATAGTAAAGTCAATTTAAATCAGAACTGCTTTTTAAAAAAACATTAAGGATGCTTTTAAAGGTAACAGAAAAATCGTCAATTGACAGAGCTACTAGAGTGGATTTAAAAATGCGAAGTCGTAATATCATAACAAATAATTGTAAATAATTATGATATAATGGTATTATTATTTACTTCGTAGGTAGATAATTATTTTTAATTTTACACCTTAAATAATATTTTAAAATATAATATATATTGTGCACAAAAAATCTAATTATAATAAGATTTACCAAAAAAGTCGGATTTTATTTTTAAAAATGTGACAACAATGATATAAATGCATAAAACCTCTTTAAGGTATGATTTAATCTTCAGCCATCGAGCATAAAATTATATTAACCGATTATTAAGAAACTATTTTTAACCTGCTCTAGTAGGAAACTGATACAAGTTTTTACTATGGAAATGTTTCAAACACATCTCTTCAACGTGCTCGATATCGGACAGGTATGAATATCAAACCCATGAATCTGAAATGATTCTCAGAGCTGTTAAAAATCCTTAGTTTATTCTAAAAAATAATTATACAACATTTTTTATGTCTTTCCAAGAATTGGGTTTTCTTTAGTCTAACCTCTCAGACCGTCCAATTTAATAACTCCCGTGTTTTTCTGAATGTAAGACAGATTTAATTTTTTTTATTTTCGAAAAATTATACTTTGTCACATTTTTGACGGATATCTTATATTTTTATAAGGCTGTTCATGTATTATATTTTTCTGTCCCACCCCATTTAATTATAGTCAATGTATATCTATAGAAATCACTATGAAAAATAATGCTTCGCTAGTTTGATCCAATATACAGCATTATTTTTTGCTATTTTAAGAATCTTTATTTATTAGGTTTGAAAGATAAAACAGAAATTATCTAAAATTATTTCAAATCTAATTATTTTATTTTGAAAAAGAAACAGCTGAGTAAATCAGTCACTTGGAACTTTAAATAACCTGTTTGCCCCATAAATTTAAAAATATTACTGCTTTTTCCAGCTTGAATCTATCTATCAAATATATTGATGTATAATAATGTTCATATCCAAAATAATGAACTAGGTTTCATAATCTGGGAAACATAGTAGTATACAATATCTAAGGCAGTAGGAAACTCACATTATCGTAACATGACTTGTTTTATAATAAAAATGAAGATCATCTTCAAATCTTGTTCTATTAAGATTAATGGTGAAATAATTAATTACGAAATCATTTCGAACTTATACATATTCAGAATTGTTTCATAATTTAAAAACATTCAAAAATACGAATTTAAACTGATCGATAATACAGGGGCATACAGGTACCAGGTTGTTCTGTGTAAAGCTTATTTTTCTAGCTTCCACTCACAAGCTACAGGTTCATAAAAACAAATATATTGTCGGGAACACTCGGAAAAATACAAAAAACGCGTACAATCGGCACGGCGGAGGAGAGTTTTTGATTAACTAGCAGACTAGTTTATTTTAATAATGTTTTACGAATATATACCCTCCGTGGGAAATGTTAGTTTGATAAACGCCTTCCTTAGAAACTCCCGAGTTCCTAAGAAGGCCGCTACAATACCTTACGCCATATGCCACCTTATGTCTTTTTAATCTATCATAAATGATTAAAAACCCAACCACCTAATCTTATAGTTAGTATAAAACATACATAACTAATTTACACGACCAATATTTGCTTGTGCATGTATTCTCGGTAAAATTAAATTTTCACTTAATATTGATCTATTGTTAAACTTTCTCAACCTCTTATATTAAAATATACTCATATAAACCACGCGATTAAAGAAATAATATTGTCGTATGTTATGAAGATGAACGAGGAGGGCTGGGTAGATCAAGGACAGTAGATAATTAAATCTATTTAAGTGTATTATAAGTTATTATAACGAATGCACGAAACTACTTTAGGGGTTACGCACCAACGGCTGGGCACTACTCAGCCACTAATTATTTATGAGGAACCCACAGGCTCCTCATTAAAGTACAATAATATGATGAAGTTACCAGTGATTCATCTCAAAAATGATGGCTTATTTTTATACTCAAACTATGTTTGTTTGACGTTTTGTTTTATATCAACAAAAATTTATTTTGCTTTCATTATTATCACAAGTTGATAGCCTGGATTAAAATATTTAAGTTACGAACTTTTGGAATTACAAGCAGTAATATTCGATAGTTTGAAAGTTCTGCATCTACAGGAAAGAAAGAGCTTTATTTTAAGTTTGGAATTGCCATTCTTTTGGAATAATACCCTTTTCCATTGCTAGTTTCATATTTTAACACTGTGATTGGATTGTAAGCATCATCCGCATCAGTTTATCCTGCTCCTTATTAACCAATCATTCATATCCAGTCTTTAAGAGCTATATGAAACTTTTATGTTTGTGTGGTACATGCGCCCACATTAATATTTAGGTCGATTCCGTAATACGAGAAGGGCCGAAGTAATAGTAACTATAAAATATGTTCGTAGTTCATTTAAATTTATTTTTATTTGCGTCATATGTCTTCCGATCGAAGGTCCGTAAGACCCCAGCAAGAGGGGTTACCCAACGACGAACGTGAGCCTGAAGGGGCATTGGGGTGTGATAATAAAACCCGCTCGATCTTTGTCAGCTATGTGATGACGGTTCTATACCCTCGTGGGTACCTCAGTTTATTAAAAATAATATTTATCAAAACTTCAATGAAATAAGCAAGAAAGAAATTACGAGGTAACCCATCTTATTCGCAATAAAGATGGCTATAAAAATAAAAATTCATGTTGAAACATCGATGGTAATGTGATCCCGGAATATAGCCTTAATATTCTGATGTTACGACCAAATACGGCAAACAGGTCTTGTTATGACGTCCAAGGGAGAGTAATGATGATGTACTTCATCAAAATCATATTCTATTATTCTCATCACATATTATTATTCCTACATCTAATGTTACAATAACCCACCTGATATTGGCATGAATACATGAATAAGAGTAAAATGGCAGAATTCAAAAAGCTAATGTATTTTGTATTATTTAAACACGTTAAAAACTCGTGTTGGTTACTTAAATTAGCTTTAAACATTCTATTTACGGAACGTATTTTTAGGACTAATAAACAGATTTAATTAAAAAATCCCAATTTCAATTTGTGAAGTGGATATCCCTCCTAAAATGATTTATTTTTCGTTATTTATTATTCACGCATTATAAAAGGGGTTGACGTACCGTTATTGAGAATTATTGTTTTCAAATTATTATAGGAGCAGTTAATTGGGGCAAGCTGTATTTGAAAAACGATGATTCAATGAATTAAAAAATAATTAATTTAAAATTTATTATTTTACTAATGGCTTAATGCATCTTTGAATTTACCGAAAATTTAGAAAAATATGCATAAAAAATCATTTAATGATTGATTCATCTGTTTAAATACATAAATTATTATAGTTTATTATCGTTTACATAGAAATATCAGAGTCATGTAAAAATAATGTAAATATGACATGATTTCGTTTCGTTTAAGAGCTTTATAAAAACAGTGTTTATACTTAATAATATAGTGTTCTCGCGCAAACATAACCTCCGTATATGCGGGCGGTTTCGGTGGATTGAGAATTTTCTAGGACTTATCACGTTAGTGTATTTTAGAATCTATAATTTTTATTGTATGAACCATTTTGAACCAATGACACGGGACTCGAAATCCAGTTCGAGATACATGTTCACCATCTTCCTATAAACAGGAAGGTACCCCACGAGGTACCTCAAGTGTATACTAATTAACCTATGCGTAGGTTATCCGTAAATTTTTTTGATCCGTCAAATAATTGGGATATAGTATCTATAAAAATGTAAGTGATTTTGTTTGAAATTAAATGTGGAATTATTATTACAGCAGTAAGGAAAATAAATTAAAAACACTATAATTGACCTTCATCTTAAAAAATGTCCGGATAATCTTCTAAGGGAAAGAAATAATCTAACTTCATTAGATATTTTTGTAAAAATATTGAGAATTATTTGCATTATTTGGTGCTTATATTTCATCTTTTGAATAAAGTTAAAATTTCTATATCGTTAAAGATATATAGTATTTACATGTAATTCCATTTTTAGAAATATTTTATAGTATGAAAAAAGTATTTTCACGTTATTTAAATTACTTACCTTCAATAACATATTTGTCATTTGCACAATTTAAAACATGGCCAAGCAATTTAAACAAAACTTACTCTTTTTAGTGATGTTTATTCATAATATTTTAAATAAGCAATTCCTATCATCTTCTAGCCCACAGCCTTAAACTATACGACTAATCGATCAGATCAATGACAGTCACGTAAAGAAACAGTCAATCTATAATTTTTTATTGCAACGAAAATGAACGTTATTGTGCGAGATTTATTTCAGCAAGGTCTTTTGTTTAAAAGTAAAAATTTTTTCGTATAAACTATGTTATGGAACCTCTACGTGTGCTACTTTAGAAATAGGATTTTTCAAGAAAGAATCATAAGTTTGGTTCACTGATACGAAATCATATTATTAGATTTGAATTATCGCAATACTTATAAGACAATCTCAAGCCATGCAAAAAGAATATCCATGACTTCAAATTCAGATTTAAAGACTAAAGAGCGGCATACTATATATAGAACTAGTATTCCTAGGAGGGACGGTATTTCTAATCATGATCTTCATTAAATATTATTCCTTGCTTTTTAAATTTAATTCCTATTTCTTTTAACTGGAATAGCGATAACATGTATGAACTAGAGCTTCCTTTTCAGATACTTTTGTTTCGCTTAATTAAAATTTTTTAATTTAAGTTCATGAACTAAATAAAAAAATGTAAAAATTCGTATATCAAACCGAATTTTGGTTCATTGGGCTTTCATTCTATCAATGTGCTTTGATTATTACCTTTATAAATTCACTTAAAAAAATTGAAATTGAAATTATAATTTTTTCCAAGGTTTCCTACTTGATTTGTCAGCTTCCATGGTGCTGATTTAGATTGTAATGAGTCTTAGCGTCAATGTTATACAGTTTCATTGATTTTTAAGTTTGCTTGTATATTAATCAATTTCCGGGGTAGAATTTGAGAGTAATATTTTTTCTTTAAACTTGTACTGATAAGCAAAATTGATGAAAATAAAAAAAATTGGATATAATAAAATACTGTTATGATACATCACTCCAACATAGTCAGAAATATTGACGCTACTCCACAAAAGTATCGAAATTAATGCATTTAGAATAGGGTATGGTGATAAGCTTTAAAAAATAAGTTTCCAATAATCTAGATAGATACTACCCTTTTTATCATGACCTTGAAACCGCTTTCACTTTGCAAGTTCCAGAGTACTGAGTGAAATACTGTGAATGTATTTTGAAAGTACCGTCTACTAGTATACTGCACATAAGTGACTACCTATCAATGCTATCAAGTTTTAACCTAAATATTTAAGAAGAAATTGCTACTTAAACACCTTAGTCTATTTGGGTTAGTGTTTATACGGAATTTCCGGCCTTGGATTAGCAAAGTTAGTTGAGTTAATGAAAAGTATGTTATATGTTTCATTAAAACAATCAGGAGAACAGATGTGTATTCATCGTATCCTTTATAAAGTAGGTAGGCAGTATCATCTGGAAAGCAATGTTTTAATCAAATATTAGAATTTTTGTTTGTCAATTAGATCAAAAAATTTGAATCCTAGATTCCGATATTACTTTTTCTGAAAGCAGCTAGAGATGTGCAGATTTAAAAAATTAAAATTATATTACTTGATTTTTATTTCATCACCACAAAATTATTATTGTATTTTTGTTTTGCTTTTGATTTTTAATGGTTACTCGTAAGATTGGGTTCAATAAAGAAGTATTAAAATATTGGGGCTGTATTATACAGTTATGCCCTGAAATATGGATATCTTATCTATAAGGTTTTTTATATAAGAGTCCTTGTTAACTCGTATTATAAATGTTAACGTAGAAGAATCTTCCATCTTCTTGGTGTTTACATTTTTCCGTATTTGTTTACTTTGCAAATTAATTATTTTGACAATTCCTACATTTTATTTTTTTACATAATTTCTTTTTAGACTCGACATTAAAGTTAAATGAAATGCTTTTTCAGTCACGGAATATATTAAACTCATAATTCAAGATACCAATCTACTTATAAAATTAGTATTATTTTAAAAAATTAACATAAGCGTTAATTATTTTATAAAAAAATGTGAGTTGAAATTCTTGAATGTCTTGAAATTTATATATCTATTATTTTTCATTCGATGCTATAGCTTCGGTTAATCGAAAAGTTAAACTATGTGCACACAATTACTTATTTCAAAAAATTTTTTAGATGGAACGATTATTGAATAATTTGAGTCACATGGTATGTCTTAAAAATTTTTTGTTTGATAATATATTTTTTTAATATTTTAACTCAAGTCAAAATGTATGATTTGAATAACCTAAAACTAAATTATACCAATCAATTAAATTATATATTACAGTAAATCACATTTAAACTGTTATATATTAACAAGTAAAAGTGATATTAATAAGATAAAATTCTTGATTCGAGTTTTCATCAACAAATGACTGTTCTAACCTGGGTATTATTTTCAGAAACCATTAAAATCCGTGAGGGGATAAAGAATTATACTGGCAATGAAGGTTATGGATTCATTTAAGATTAATATTATCGTGAGATGATTAGATACCAACAATAGTTATTTATTTACTTGAAGTAACTGGATAGTTTCCAGGTATATGCGGAGAATTACCTCTGCAAGTAGAAGCAGGGCAGAACGATAAAATAAGTGCTACCATTAAAGTTAATATTTTACTATAATTTATATTAATTTTCGATATTACCTGGAGTTGTCTCTTCACTGGATTCTTGAGTATAATAATTGTTAATACCAAGATCAAGTGTATGTCTGGAGGTTGCTGGATGAACCTACCGTTCAATCACCACAATTTAAGACAAGCATTTTTAAACATGAAAATCGATATTTATAAAATTTTAAGCCTATAATTGTGGAAATAGCTAGATGTTAGAACCTCAGCCACTTTCATTCGTTAATGTAAATTTTAATGGAACTATTTTGAAAAATTCTTGTTTATATATAGATAATGAACATAATATTAAGCTTTTAATTAATTCATTACCATTTAATTCTTAATAAATACTCTTTTATAATGGTTGGTATAAGTACGATCAAGATTCAAACCATCGTGAAACTTTGTTCAGTTCGACATTTAGGGAAAGAAGCAATTTTTTTAAAATAAAGGCTCTACAATAATTTTAGAATCTTTGTAGAGCAAGGAATCATTTTTCTAAAACTGCTTCTATCGAAGCATTATTTTCATTACCTACCAAGTAAAGAATTATAAATGCATATTCATAAAAAAAGAAACAACATAGGATTAAAGTAATAAACTTCGTTACACCAAGTTTAAGATGTCAGAACTGTAGAGCTAGCCCTATATTTAAATTAATTGGTGCAATATATTGATATTTATTTGACTCAAATATAAAGAAAAATCTATATGTTGTATCATTTGGAAAACCAAAACTCTTAATATGAAAATTTAACATAAAAGAAAATTACAATATGGTAGTGCATGAATCGTTTGGTTTAAGATGAATGGATAAAATACTATCCAGAGGATAACCCGAATTGTGGCATTTAGAAGTAGCAGAATATGAGAAAGATTAAAATATAATGTGTGCAAAATAGAAGGAGATGTTTTACGCAGTTGGTTACAGAGGATATACAGTGGAGGTTGAAATAATCAAAAAGGAAAATTATTAAAATTAAGCATCATTATGTTTTTCTAAATCTTGTCTGTTTGGATTAAATTTGTTACTCAGAAAAATATTTTTATTAAAATACAACAAGATTATTTTGAACATTTAGATGGGAAAGATGTGTTAAAAATTATGCACCTATAATCAATTTCTCTCATATATTTTATATTTCTGGTGTCGTATGGGCTTCTCAAAAACCCTTTTTAATCGAACGAGTAGAAATAAATTTTTTATTTGTTTAAAAATATAGTATAACCGAACAATTGGGTTAATTTTTTTGTTTCATATTGGCGTATAATTTTTTTCACCTCTAATTCAGGCAAAAGATTATTTCCATGGATCCACAATAATCTGCACTTATCCCTCAATTTCGCAATTCATTTTCTAAAACTAGCCACCATAAAAAATTACAGTGATTATTTTAAACTCTTTTAACATTTGTTTTTGCATATCCATCAACTATTAATTTTTACGTTCAGTTCGCTTGTTTATGTATTTTTTGGTAGAACCATTCAAAATAATTATAAAAATTGTTTCTTTTAGATGATAGACGTAGTTATTTAGAGTTTTTTTATATTCTTAACTTTTGATTAGCTAGTGAAGGTACATTACAATTTTTTTTCAATCAATTCATCAACCTGATCTATTTCTTTGTCAAAAGTAAGATTAATCTTAAAATATATGTATAGACCTATTAATTTGTGTCTAAATATTGTTTAAAAATTTTCTTTGCGTAATTTATGAACTTTAAGCTAATAAAGGAATATGAAAAATTGTTAACAAAAATGTTATGAAACTTAAGAGCTGTTAGACTTAAATTATTGTAATTGCTTCCTATATAACTCTTTATCTTTTATTAAAACCTTCTATAGGGATTATTCCCTTTTTATTTGTACTTATTTTAAGATACCGTTGTTCTATTGGTTCTTAATACTAAAAATCCGAAATATATAATTATTGATTGATGTATTTGACATTTTTAAATTATAATTTAATATAATTTTTATTCCAGATGAAGAATCTCCATCTAAGATCAAGAGAATACATAGTGATTACAATTATTGTAAAGGAGAAGCTCTGCCGACATACATTCCTCCAAAAAAAGCAAAGAAGGAATTTGGATTAGATGAAAAGTAAACATGCTTAATTTTTCATACTAATACTTTTAGTGATTTACTGATTCTATCCCATTACCCTTTTCGTAGTTCTCAAGAAAATGTAGAAGAACCTCCATATTATCTAGAATCTGACGTAGATAAACTGTTTAAACTTTAAAATGAAGTGATATATTTTTTAAGTTCAAACAAAAAGCAAATAATTTATCAAATTCTTAGCAAGAGACCAGGAGGTAGAAAACCAAAGCCAGCTCCGGTGAGGAAAGGTTTAATCTTGTTGTCTATCACCTTCGACCATATAGGCATTTTCGTTGGACTAAAGGGATCTACTTTTAAATTCGTAAGTGGATATTTGTCAATATAAATAAATGTGGATTTTATTTTTTAAATTAAATAGATTTTTACATATTAGTGCTAGACGATTATTTGGAAATTTTTCAAGTATCTTGAATCAGAGTTAAACAATTCCGACCCGATTCATGTACGAAAACGGTTTCTAAATTACAGGTCGGGAGATAAATAGATGTAATACGAAACTAAATTGTTTAGATATCCACATAATATTTCTTAATTCCTATATGTTTTAAAACTCTTTTCTTACCATATTGCGATCCTTTTAATTTCAGAAAATCCTAACTCTATACACTTAAAGCCCAAATTATTTCCCAAACAAATACATCCTAACTTTTGGATGATGTTAAAAACTATTTGGAAATTATTTTAGATGAATAGTAATTTGAACTTTTTAATTCAGAATTTAACTGATTGCAAGCAGTAAAAAATTCTATAAACTGATGGAAAGCGAATATTTATTACTTGAATGTTTAGCCATTTTTGAAGAATGGATTTTTGTCTCTCTCTTTTTTAATAGGGAGCCAAAAACCTCTCATTGTAAACTGAAATATGTACCGGCTGAACAGAAACTGTCCGAAACCAAAAGATGAAAGATTTTTATATTTTGGCATTGTAATTTATGATTGATAAAATTTAACCATTATTTACTAGATTCCTACTATTAAATGAAAGAAACCTTATCCATTAAAATAGAAATATTGATAGATGTAACTATTAAACTTAGTAACAATACGATAAAGCTTTATAAATAATTCTTAAATATAGTCTGATTAAAATGTCAACACCTTGGTGCATTAACGTGCATATCTAATAATGTTCAAAAATCGAGAATACATTGTCATCCACCATCACTAATATATTCTGACATTTAGGTTCTCGACTTTACGGCCTAAAATTTTTTTATACTACTACATCGTCCCATTAAAATATTGTTTTATTCGGAATGGCATTGCCGATCAACATTGCTTGATTATTATTAAATCATTTTTTTAAAGTTCTGCCATATAAATGGTTTGCAGTGATTCTTGGGATATATTTCGAATCATAAAGGTGGTTTATGGGTAAAATTTTTTAGTCACATTAAATTTCACGAAATAATCATTTATTGTATTATGGATTTGAAATTTTTGAGTTATTCGGCTATAATAATAATAAATCCCACTTTATTAGTTCATTTTACCTGTTTAATATTAATATATTTTAAATATCAGAACATGATTTAGTAGGTAAATATTGTTTTAAAACGATGAAAACAATGCCAAACCTGTTACATAAAGAACTGTTTATTTCATATATTTTTTATTTTAAGACACTTTTAAATAAGTTATTAATTAAAGGCTGCTTAAAATGAAAAATTATTAGAAAAAATCAATAATTGCTGAGTATCGTTATAAAACGAAACAGTTTGGATTAAAATTTTTCTTTCGCATGAGGACGTTATAATTATTAATTTTTGTTTTATATTTATGGAATATAATCTTAAATGAAAATTTTCCTTCTAAACGTGTTCATAAATATATGATTTTAATTTATTTTATGTATCGGGTGTCAGAAATAAGTGTGGTTATAGTAATATTAATGTCTAGTTTTATTAAACTCTATTTTTTATTTATATGATAAACAGCTTTTTATTTATAATTTTATGTTAAAGAGTTTTTAATATATCAGTATATTCTTGATTTGTGTTTTATAAAGTAGACTAAATTAGGAAAATATAACCCACATGAATCGGTTAAAACAAATCGGATGTGTAAAAAATTTGAAAATGTTGATTCATACTTCGGAAAATTTTTCCATTTAGAACCTTTCTATCTTTTTTATGTTTTCTTACAACCCATCAAATTTTTTTCGAAATTTTCTGTATATATACATATACATAGAGCTCCTTATTTTGACTTAATAATTTTAAATATATATAATTATATACGAAAATCCCGTTTTCAACCAATTGATATTGATTTTGATCCTTATTTATGATAATCGTTCTTTAACAATATTAGTATCAAGGACAGCTATTTCAAGAAAAACCTCAATTTAAAATATGTTTTTCATTTTATGAATAGTAGTCAGATACGAAAATATAACCAAATTATTAACTTGGTTATGAATCAATTTTACTATTTGGGCTATTATTTCTTTTTGACAAGTATCGGGCTGGATTCCTAATTTTCATTAAGAATTAAATCAAGATACTAAACAGACTAATTTTTCATTATATCGTTTGAAATACGTTCTCTGGATTTATTATGTTTTACTAATTATCATTGATTTTAATAGGGGTTTTAACTCTAATAAGTGGCTGTTTTTGGGGCTAGTTTATGATATTTTTGCCTAAGTTTTAGGCTTTTAAAAACTTTTAGAATATTAATTCATATTAATGTTATATTTTTATATGAAAGGAGAACATTGACATTTTTTTTATTGTGGTTAAGTTGCTTAAGTTGATGTTCATATGCTTTTTTACCTCTACGAATGGAAATCCTTTTTACCGTCTTTCCAAAACTTTTGAAGACTCCCTGTTTTCAATCTAAATTTGAATAATTGCAAGGGACCCACATTAAAGAGATTATCGAGGTCCAGGCACCATTATTGTATCTTACGTACAATCAAACATCGCGATATAAGGCGCTAGTTGTGGTTCAAAAAATTCAACCAAGTTGTATCTGATTGCGGCTTATACCGATTTGGTTTGTCAATTTTTAGTCAAATTTTTAAATACATAGATTTTTTGGGTCCAAGACCCTATCACGCTTTGTCGATGCGTCTTATATTGATGCTTACCTGTATTGAATTTTTTTACGTCCACAGGTGCAAGCTAGAATCCTTGTAAAATTCTGTCTATCATCTTTAAAGTTTTTAAAACCAACGACATGATAGAATTCAAAAGCCAAATTTCACAAGTTACTACTCTTCGATAGAATAGTATAGTAAATCACCAAATAGAATTTGAGCAGCTAGGACTTTATTTATTGTAGTTTGAAATTATGCAGTTTTGCTCGTATCAAATCAGGGGTCTAGAGAATTTTTTCAAGTTTGCGATACATTGATTTTTTTAAGAAAACATTTAGCAATTCTGAGATACTACCTCTTGTGTAAATTAAATTTTATTTGACTCACACTTGTAAAAAAATTGATGTTTTAAGTCAGCACAAGCTAAGTCAATCAATCAACGATAAAAGTTTGTTGTAGCGTTTGTCTGCAAATAAAAAATTTTAGGTCAGCCCTCTTTTAAACTTCGGTTATTGAAAACAGTGTTTTTCAAAATTGCTAGCACTAATGTTAAGGCAATCAACACCATATACTTCAAATTTTTTTTGTCATTTTTTTTACTCTCCCTTAATTGGTATATTCGAAAAAGGATATTTCATTTGAGCAATTTATATTGTCACGTACATATATTTGCCTTGGATATTAATTTTTTGCCCAAGTTAAACAAGAACTTTTAAATATGTTTAGGTTTACTGATGTTAGAATATAAGGAAATTCCTTTATAATTTAATAAGAATTATTTTTTCTTAAATATTTGCCTTTCTTTCTTTATAAATTTATAACTGCCTTAATGCAAGAAGATTTGATTACATTGGACTTTATTAAGTTGAGATATTACAAGGCTTTTATCATTGATATTAATTATGTCAATGGCTATTATATTTCTTTCGTTTGTAAAAAACAAAATTACATGAAAAAGTTTTTTAAAAAATATTTTTTAGCTGTAGAGTTATGACAAAATTGATCTTTTTGTAATATTTCTTTATCATGAATTGAGTACTTTATGAAGTATTACTTTATATATCTGCTATCATTTTACAGATAAAAAAATAAAATAACGAAAAAAAATTAGTAGAACTTGTTTAAAATATGTTCTGATCTAATAGCGATGCTTGGATCTAAACACTAAATTTTTCTTAAATGAATGTACGGTAGAACTTTGATTTATAAGTTTATTTTTTATGACTTGTACACAATCGACATAGTAATAACCGTTTATATATTAGTTCTTATTGTTATTTGTAAACTTATGGTGCAATTTTTTATAACGTATTATGTCTTGTACAATAGTTCTTGAATTGTATGTCCAGCAAATATCCGAAATATATTAAAGTAAAACTTGGGATATTAATAATCTAAAAACTTATTAAAATTTTCTGTGATTATATTTTGTCCTGGTGCAATATTTTAGACTTTCACTGCATAAACTGTTTCTGTAACGATTCAAATGAATCATGAATAATTCGAAATAATAACTTAATGGTATGTATATATATTTACATCAAATGTATAAAAATATTTCTAAATCCAGTTTGAATCATCCAAAAAAAATATGAAAATGCAACTTTGATAACCTCAAAACGATTTACAATTTTGTGTAAGTGTAATTCGCTTTAAAGCCCTTCTTTTAGTTAAATCCTACTATAGTTATGAACAGTATACATTTTTATGAAGTGAGACCATTCCTTGGATATATTCAATAATACAATGTTATTAATTTATTAAAAAAATAAAAGAAGTAATTATAGTATGCACAAAAAATCAATTAATGACTACTTGGCTGTGGCATAATTCTGGAGTACTTTTCCAAAATGCTCTTATAAAACTGATATGTTACTCATTTAATAATCTATGAAATCTAAAATTCACATAAATTGCTTTAAATACTAAAATATGTGCCTAATGCAGGGCAAAACCAAATTTTTCGACCACGGGATGTTTTAATCTTAAGTTATATATATATATATATCATTAGCCTTAGTCTCAATGCACTATTCTTTTAAAATACAAGCTATCAATCAGTTAATATTGCCTTTTAGATACAAGAAAAATTTTAAAATGTGTGTTGCTTCGGATTCACGGAGAAAATTCCATAATGAGAGATCTCTTTAACTTTCTGTAATTCAGCTCTTTTGGTATGTTAATATTGTCTTTAAATGATATGTGATAATTTATAATTAATATCTGAGTTATGAAATCAGCATTCAAACGATTTAAACTTGAAAGTTAATGTACCACTGCACTGTTCATGTAAAATTATATGTTTTTAGAACTATAATATTAATGCCACTATTTAATTTTCAGATATTAATTATTTGTTTAATGTTTACAATAGTTTTGGTTCATTTATTCGCTTAAAAAGAAAAATACTGCAATTATGGTTTCCACAATATCGTTCAATTCTTTTTTATGTATATTAACATTTTTAGTAACATAGTTATTCTTATATTCAAAATAATATCATTCTACATAACTGGCTCTGCTAGCTTTTGGTCGGAAGTAGTGCATTCAATAGTTGAACTTCTCAGTCAGGTATGAACTGTTTAAACCTTATTACTTAAGTTCAGGGTATTTTGTTTTTAGGAATTGTACTTTCCGATTATGGACCAAGTGCAGAGTATCCGTGCTAATTTTTATTCATTTGTTTGACTATTTTTAGCTATGGAATGAGCAACGCAATGAATGTCTTTACCTTGGTTGCCTGTGTAGTTGTTTTGATGGCTGGAATTACGTTTACTGCCAAACCTGGGATTGAAGCATGGGGTGCTCCGTTTCAATTAGAATCTATTTGGACTGTATAATAATTTTTATTTTTTTAACTCCTATAAGGGACTTGCCTTTCTCACACCCCCTTTAATAATGGAATTTCGTAACTTTTTTTTTCTGTAAATACGTTTGAAGTTTCTGTTTTTGTTTCCTTCAGAGTGCTTCTTGAAGATTTTAAAAAAATTTCTGCTAAATTCAAATTAAGTTCATTTCTAAACTTTAGTAATTGCCATTTAATTAATTCATAACCGACCTTAGTATTAAACAAAGCCAACCCTGTCACACAAAATGTTTTTTTACAGGAGCTCGTATCATTTCTGGGTATTGGAGTTGCATGTGTTGCAATCTGTTTATCAAAATATTTTGACTCTCAAACTCCAGATGCAATAGGGTGTTTTATAATTACTGGTGCTGGTTTCAGTTAATCAAACTATAATTCCTTAGCTTTACTTGCAGCTGTGTCAATTGCTGTTTTTAGGTTTAATTACCAAAGATTGAATGGAAAGTAAATTTTATAAATTTTTTTATATAAAATAGGTCAATTCCTTATTCTGAAATTGCAAAAATTGTTGATCTTTTAGAAAATGATAAAATTATAAGGTTTTATTTTACGTAATTTTTTGGATTGTCAAGATCTGTTCATGACGTCAAAGCTACTCAGCATGGACCAAAATTTATTTTTTTTAAAGCAGAGATTAATTATAATGGTGAAGAAGTCGCCAAGGCATTAATTCATCAACGCGGATTAAGTCAATTTCACGAAGTACACATCACTGAAAGAAATTATTTATTTTAGGACGTAAAAAATATTCAGTCTGATAAAGATTTACAGTCCTTTTTATGTACATATGGATTAGATTTAGTTGACTGGATGGGACATGAAAATGATCGAATCGAAAAGCTAATTAAAGTTTTTTTTTATTTTTATAAGATTAAACGATTAGAAAAATTTCCCCGATGTTAAGCACATTCATTTAGAAATGCTGTAAAGAACTTTAGATTTCTCCTGCTATCCCCACAGATAACTACTTTTATTTAAACGTAATGATCTACTTACATATTAGATGCCCCATTATTATATATATATA